>JAZHYW010062404.1:0-44481 GCA_037355805.1 Ixodes ricinus | reverse complement strand
GGAAAAGTGAGTGCATTTTCTCTCTGCGCTCGGTCATAAGAGCAAATATTTCAAATAATTCGTACGTACTAGGTAGCTGGAACATTTCTCGGTCAGGCCGTACGAAATAATTGGTCAGTTACGGCGTTTTTCTTTCAAATTCGTCGCATTAAAAACGGTGTCAAAACGGCTTTATACGTGCATTTTTGTGCACTGTCGGACACTGTTGGCGCGAACACCACGTCGGCGCTTTTGCAGCCAACGCCGGGATATACTTGCCAAACTGAACGAAGAACATCTGGAAATTAAGAAAGACGGCAAGAACTACGCGGTAACACTGGTCCAGTAACTACACGTGCATGTGGGATCAAAATAAGTGGAAGGCGCGTAATCTGTTCCGATTTTAAATAAGTATAGTTACCGCACCATTCTTTCTGCTCTGAGCGAAGACTGCTTCGTACAACCGTTCAAAATAGCACCCGCACGCGCTCGAAAGTCTTTGAGAACAAGTGCCCGATAACAGCTGCCCGCCCGAGCAAATACAATACGGGGAACACCTTCCATAGCCCACGGACTTTATTCTCTACGTTTTGAATGTGTTTATCCGCTCATGCACGGCTGGCGGTCATTTTCATATGGTGACAGGACTGGCATATTATCAACATATAAGCCTCACCGGAGATGACTGGCGGGCCTTGCAACACACTCTATATTCCTTTCGATTGTAATTTTTGCTTCAAGCTGATCGCTTGTTTTTACACGGGCCTGCTGTGGAACGCACGTTTGGGACTCAAATCTAGCTTGAGATGCTTAAACATCGTTCACTGGGGAAGAAAAAATGCGCTAACTAAAGCAATTACACTTTCACAGTGTTAATCAAGGTACATACACTCTAAGAAAAAGGGTGTAGTCGGGTGTATCAGGCGCACATGCACCCTTTCTCCCTGAAAAAAGATTGCCAAGCCCGTGTACTTGTACACCGACAATGAGCATCCTCCTCCTCCCCTTAAAAACCCCTAGGTGTATCAGTGCACCCCCACGCTAGCCAGGCGCCCCGTTCTGTTTGTGTTTGCGATTCCCTTTTGGGGGTCACTTTTGACTTGAGTCGGACAGTTTCTTAGGAAGTATGGAGCTGTTCTGTTCACTCGGTATTGACAGCAGAGTAGACGCTATGCTTGTTTTAAGCCAATCGGGTCTCCGAGTAGGATCACGTGACTATAGTCTCCAGGCTAGAGATAAGACAGAGAACGGACTGCCTGAAGGCCAAGGCCACGAGTAGCACCCACTTTCGCACTATTAACTTTGGGTCGAACTTTCAAGATAGAAGGGACAAATCCTTTCGTCGTGTTCATTGTTGGAATAACCCTGAAGATAAGCCTTTGCGAGGGCACTTTTGGCCTTGAAGGAGCGTTATTTCCTTATTCCTCTCTTTTCTTTTCTCCCTGAAAGCTTTGAAGGTGCGCAGTCGCCGGACCAATGAACCGGATTCTTTTCATCCCTTGGACTCCGCTGTCTGGGCACGGGTAATGGCAGGAGCGTGACTGTATGGCAAAGTTTTCACGAGTGACGTAGTAGCTCTTTCAAATTCCGGAATGTCGGATTCCCGGCCTAGTTTCTTGTGCTGTGTTATGACCAGCGGGGCTGCCGGAGATTTCGTCCGCGACAACGTATTCGAGTGTACCAAGGCTTCCAGTGTTTAAAAGTCCTACGCGTGCATCGGCAACAAGCGATTTCTTCAAAAAAGCCCAAGGAATTCATGTGAAGCGTTTAGTGTTCGGTATGGCAAATTACTGCTTCTGCCACATCGTGTTGAATCTTCACAGACCCCTTTCTTTTTCGTTTTTGTGTTTGTGTGGTTCTGCAGCGCCCGTGTCGACATATATCTCGGATTCCGTGTTTCAGGTCCAGTGCACATTTCTTCATCGTAAGTGCGCTGCCACCTACTCCTTTATGCAGCAATTGACCGTTCCGTTCGGATTACCTCGAAAACTAGGCAGCGGCTATTTCCTAGCATGCCGGGAGAACAGTTTCCCCAAAACTCTGTCGGCACTCGCCTGATAGCTGTCTACAATCATGTGATAACAGCAGGTAGAATACTGACATTCTTATCCTCCCAGCGTTTTGTGAAAAACGTGTTTCATGGACAGCTTTTTCGTTGATAATACAAGCCAGACACGTTTCGTCGACACTAACGTTTCATCGTCACCTGTTACGCGAAATGCACGCTGTAGGGACATTTCGTCGCGCGTGTCTCTGAGGCGCGTGCTCACCGACCAGTCACCCGTTCACGCTCGCTTCTGCAAAAACAGTCTGCGGCGGTTTATTACAAAAATTTTACTCCACCTGTGCCACGCGTACACGTCACTTCGCGGTACACTCTAAGGCAACTATTACAAAAAGAAAAAGGAAGCTACGATAAGAAAGCTAGTTTGAGCTGTCTATGAAATATCGCGTGTCGATGAACGTCGTTCGGTGAAGGGATTGTATCGCCAATGAGTGGCGACTGCTGGCAGAATTTAGGTAAAAAATTCTGCCGGCTGCTGGGAGAATAGAGCACTACCTAAGAATCACCCGGTTCTTGTTTGCTCAGTAATCTTCTCAGTTGTGTAACAGCTCCGCTATACATCTTCACATATCATGGATTGCTTGCACGTTTGTACTTGTTTACGGAATAGGTTGTCTAATAAACTTCTAGGAGATTTGAAAACAATGCCTTGTGGCCTTATTTACCTGCCTTTTTGAAACCACCTTGGAGCGCACATTTCTTATGGTTTCCTTCAGGTGGGTGCACAAAAAAAGGTGCAATGGCACACCATTGAATGAGGTGTATCTATGTTCCTTGCGAGAGCGGTGTGCAAACAACGGTGCAAAAGTAAACCCTGTTGGTGGGTGTATCTGTACTCCCCGAAGAGCGGTGCGGGTGTACAAAAGGGAATACGTTTACACCTCACGTTTGGGGTGCAACGCCACACCGGAACGACTGGTGAAGGGGTGTAAGGAAGGATGTAGTTACACACCCCATTATTGAGTGTATATGTGCACCCTCTCGAATGCTGAAGGTGTATAAAAGGGTGTACATATGCACCCTTGTAAGCGGTGTAATGTTATGCACCTCGTCACTTTGTGGGTGTACTTGTGCACCTTTGTGGGTGTAGTATATGTGGCAGCACTTTGCACCCCTTTGGTGTACCCACTACGCTCTTTTTTTAGAGTGTACTATTCGGTACGACCCAAATAACCAAAGTGTTCCGTGTTATTTTTCGGCGAAGAGGCAAAAATGCACGCGCGTTTTCCCATAGGGATGCACAGGAGCACCGCAAAAGTAGACTGGTTGCTGTCTGCTTCAATTTGCGTCACGGAAGTCGCATAGACACTAGCGCCAGTTGAACCTCTCTAGCGGCTACATTATAATAACTCTATGGGTACAACAGTAATGGCACTCTTACACTTTTCCCTTTACGTGTCTGGAGTCCGTTTACTCCCTTAATAAATAAACAAGGATTATTGTCCGAACTTTCAAAGCTTTTTTTGTGTAAATTTTAGTTTTAATTTTGTTGTGTCGGCGTGCGTCGAGTGCAAGTCTGTCTGCTTCTTTTTTGCACGACTGCGGTGACATCAGAACGCCGAGCTCCGATTGGTCGGACAAGAATAGTGGGTAGACCTCAAAGCAAGCTGCCTTGAGGTCTACCCACTATCCTTCCAATAGCAGCCAATCAGAGCTCGGCGTTCTGACGTCACCACCACTTGGGCAAAAGAAGCGGACGAACTTGCACTCCGCGTTGCGTTGTCTCGCATCCTTATGTTTGTGCTCAAGCTCGCCGGTCTGTTATCACGTGTGCCCTGACTAGATAACCGCTCCTGTTCTATCACTTTATTCTGGCATCTTGGCGTTTGACTGCGTCAATAAAGCAGTAAGCCTTGCTGCCCTTGCTGACGTCTGTCGTGTACTTCCATGCGGGGTGTTTTGTACAGCGATAGGCCTATATACCGACTGAAAGGTAGCACAAACCATTGTCTGCAATGGGGAAGAAGGGCTTCTCCTTCTCCACGCCTTCCCTCTCAAAAGCTCTCTGTTCCCTCGCTTCAACTGGATTGGGTGCGACACGTGACCGTTGCCTTCCCATTATCCCGCGCGATTCGGTGGTCTGCTAGAAACCGGCGCCATCGCTGGGCGATGCGCAGCGGTGACCTGGTTGCTTACGCCCGGCCGTAGGTCTTTTTTTATTTTTTACGACTACCTCGGCGGCAGCGTCGATGCCATCATGCTGCACTGCGGATTGCACAAACAGCATTGCGAAAGGAAAGAAGCTTTTTTGCCGTCCCGACGGGAAAAGAAATTCTTCAGCGACGAAGACAATAGCTCTCCCGGATCGATCGGGAAAGTTTCGACGGTCTCCGAGGAGGATTTTGCGAGGTAAGTCACTTTAAAACTCTGGATCGTATCACCTGTCTCTTTCGATCTCGCCGATGAAGAACACCTAGTACGATCATTAGACGAGATAAACACGGAACAAAATTACCGGCAGGAAGAACTTGACAGGTCTTTTCCCCTCGTATTTGATAATGAAAACTGACTCGCTCGCTTTTAGCACGCTTGCATTGAGTTGGCCGAGTTGAGAACGATGCGTGAGAGACTGGGGTGCCACTAAAATAAAGAGGGTTGTAGTCTTACCGCGTGCATATCGTGTCAGTGAAAGGAGAGTCACTGAGGATCGAGCACCTCGCGATTTTGTTTGTGCAACATGCTTCCGCGATTGGTGCTTCAGAAGTGGCAACTAAAATATGCGATGCTGCATTTATTTTTCAGGGTCACTTCACGAGCAATCAGTTTGAGCCAGTAATCTACGCAAAGACTAACCTTAACAAACTCAAGCCCTATGCAGCTCCTTCCTTTTTTTCAAACCGACCTCTTCCGAATGTGCAATATTTTGCCTTGTAGCAATAAATATTTTATTGTCTTGATCTTTGTGTGTGATTTGTCTTCTGTGATTAATAAAACAACATTTATTTACAATAAAAAAAATTGCTTTTGTCTTTTGAAGGCTTTGCTGATGGATCTCTGTCCTCATTTTTTAACTCCCGCAGTAAGTTACGCCCGCGGGTGTGCGGAAAAGCTTGTACGCTTTGCGAGTGAACTCAAAGGTGTACCTTGCGCGTGAGCATGCCAAAACAATATCTCGAAACAGTAAGAATGAAAGTGCCTCACTAATATATGCGATAAATGAGAAACACGCTGGCAAAGCAACCGAGCATGCGCTATTTTTTTATTTTAACGGAGGGGATACAAGTGAGTATATTTGATGGGTAGTTATATGCACGAGGCAACGTAAATAAGCATACGTCGCATATTCCTCCGCGCGCATGTGCACAGTTGCAGGTGGTATTCGACGTTTATAAAATGTGTATGAAGTAAACCAAGCTGCTGGATAGACAAAACGATTGGTGGTGCTAAAAATTACCGAAAAGCTCTGCTTTTGCGCGGTAGTCGTGTCTTTTATTTGCCTAACTCGAGCAATGTCGATTTTCCAAACGCACTTCGTTCAAGATACTAAAAAACTTTTAGTAGATCGTACGCTAAGGTTAGCAAGACTTGCGAGCGCGTGTCAAATCCATGCTCAAAGCGACGGCACGAGCTCCCGCTATCCTTGCCCACGAAACTGTATTTAGACGCAGGGAGGTGCATTCTATCGTGTGGCTGCTCTCAGCTTTTGCTGCGATAAACGGGTAAACGAAATATATTTTCGCAGTGCATGCCGATGTCCCAAAATACTGAACAACATTCTGTTTTTTTTGTGTGTGTTTTTTTAATTGTTTCCGTCTAGCAGAATTGGAAAAAGCTTATTCTTCACGCCCGAGCGATTCCAACTCTGCTCACACTATTATATTTGCCGATAAAGACGTCTTCCTGTGCTTTATAACTCCAATGAAGGTGCACAAACGATAGTTTTTCCACGTTAATAAACAAAACTGTCTTCATATTTGAAAAAAAACAAAAAAAAACTCTACTTTGTTGTATGCAATAACATGTACGTCCCGGCACTCCGGTCGTGCCCGGCACACAGGCGCGCACCTACGCGCGCCTTGTGGGCCTTGCTCAGACATGGCGGCGGGGAAGGGGGGGGGGTTGCAATCAATGGAAAGAAGGAAAACGCGGGAGAGGAAAAATTGCCCTACCTTTCAGTATACACCCGTATACTACAACGACATTTCCGCGCTTATTTTTTCGGTCTATATGCGTTCAAAGGACCAGTATCACATCGGGCACACCAATACCTTGTTAAGAATACACGAAAATGAATTTTAAAACGCATTAAATAATTAGCAACGAGCACCTGGTGGATGTCGCTAACGTCTCATTTGTAATGCCTGTCTAGGAACCTTGACAGGTAATGACGTTAACTGTCCTGCCTCCGGCCACCACGAGAGTAGAGGGGAAGGAGGACCTCCCCTTTCACCGAGAATCTCTTTTGTGCGTCCAAGAAGTCGCTATTCTCCCTTTACAAGATTATAGAAGATAAACCTGTCACTCAAAATTCGTACAAAAGTCAAGGCTTCGGTGGCTGGAACGACTAGGCCATTCTCTCAACGTCAACCTCGAAGCAGCTTTGCTCTTCCCGAGACGAACTACGTCACGATTGCGGGGGATGTCACGTGCTCTCCGCTGGCTGCTCTCCGAGCGCTTGCCAGATTTGCCCTTTATAATGAAAAATACAGCCAGCATGCTCAACATATAAACGTGCGATTGTCATTTACGGATATTGTGGATCATATTCAACCTATTTTTGAACACGACGGGAAATATTTTAAATTTCGTTGAGTATCTTTTTAAAGGGGATACTCCAACGAAATTTCGGCGCTTATTTTTTGGCCTATACGTGTTCAAAGGAGCAGTATAAGATCGGAACACACCAATATCTCGTTAAAAAAAGTGAAAGCCGTTTACAGCTCCCTGTAACGCCGAACTAGAGCGCAGCTTTTGAGGAGGAGGAGGGGAGGGTACTGAGGGGGGGGGGTTATGCGACCTCAGGGGGGGGGGGGTCACGTGACTTCGGCGAGGGGGTTACGTGACCTCGGGGAGGGGGGGTCACGTGACCTTAGGGGGTCACGTGACCTCGGGTGACCTCGGGGGTCACATGACCCCCCTTTCCGGAGGTCCTCCCGAATGAACCCGGGGGGGGGGGGGGGGTGGGCTCGCGGTTACGCCGACGGCGACGCCGACGCCGACGCCGCTTAAGCCGGAAACGGGCGCCTAAAGCGCGGTTCAAACAGGCCCGGAATACGGAACCCGGGCCAGCCCAGGTGCCGGAACCCGCAGTGACGTAATCACTTCCGGCGTCCGTTTACGGGAGCTGGCGCCACGGTTTGTTTTGAACGGCGCGCGGCCACGGGCCCTCCTATACGGGAGCTGACGTCACAGCGGCTCCTCAGGCAACCAATCAATCGTCAAGCGGGTCGTCGCCGCTTTCGCGGGCGAGAGAGGCGATGCCGGGCACGCTTCGCGCTCTCGTCCCCTAGAGCGACACTGGTGCCTCGTTTTCGTCGCTTTGTTTCGCGATGGCGTCGTCTCGGCAGGATCCCAACTACGAAGCTCGAATTGCCTCACTTATGAACCTTGTGTAATGAGGTACGTCACAAATGCAAGAACTATCGACTGGCGTCGGCTGACTACTTTCGCGGCTGCGTGTGAGCAGTACCTGCGGAGCGTTAAGAAAAAGAAGCGAAAGGCCATCCGCGAGCTCCTGAAGTCTCGGAAAACGCTCGGCGAGTATGCCACCATCGTGAGACAGATGTACGAAGACCCCTACGGCCGGGACTTCTTCGAGTGCTTCCGAATGTCACGAGCCAGGTAGGGTGTGCTGCTTTTTATTTTGGATTATTGTCATGTTATATATCAAGTGGCGTTCCACGTGGGCCCGCGCGTCGCTCGCAGGAATACTCATGTGGAGCGTGCGCTCCCACAGTGGTACCACGTTTATATCATTTTTAACGCGGCAGGATCATGAGAGAAGCTTTCGCAACAGTCACACGCTTGTCAGATTTTGCTGCGTCTGTGCTATAAAAAAAAATAGCAATGGCATGCACATGTGCAGCTCATACGATTGTGCTCCCTTGAGTGCATGTATGACGGAAGCCCGTTGTGCTTCCTTGTCCTTTGTGCTAGGCTAGTTTGCGCTTGCAAGCTGTTTCGTGAGCGAATTCTGCACGAAAGCTCGCGCTGCAGAACCCAGGGATCTTGGGTTCAATAGACTTCTTCCAAAACCGACGCGCCCCATCGCGGCGAAATACCACGCAGTGCACTCTGGGAACTAGTTGGCCACTCAGTTTCGGTTTCGATTGAGCAGCTTCATTTCATGCCATCGCGCCGTGACCGAATGTGCTGCTTGCGTTTTCGATTATCTGACTTTTCGCGAATGTACAATACACTCATTCTCGAGCGATACAAAACGAAGACCGGGGCACTTTCCTTGGTTCCAGAAACACCGGATATTGTGCGTACGCATGCAAACGTAGTAAGACGTGGCTTAGTCACCTCACCCCACTTGTGCATCTTTGAGCTCAATTTCAATAATCCCGTCTAGTAGCAGTGAACTACAACTGAAATTTGGTCATCTTGAGCCTTATACGTATTTTGTTTGCCAAACGTCCGCTTCTTGTTACTTCATTGGGCGAAAAGCAAGCCGCATCCTCACAGGAGTATCAAAGTTGATCCCAGCGTTGACGCATGAACTTTTAAGGAAACGCAATAAATTCGACCTCACTACTGCACAAAAGTTACTATGATGTCTTCCCTCGTGTCATCATATATATCCCACTCAAATTTTATGCTGATAGGAGATTAAGTTTTCGCAAATGCTGAGATCGGCTAGCTACGACGGAGGCCCTAACAAGCGTCCCCTACTCCTCGCTAAGCCTTTTTGGACGAGCTTTTACTGACGCCCAATATTTGTGTCTGAACGGTGTGTCTGAAATTATCTCGGCATACTCAGTCAGGAAGAAAGCAAACACAAAACAAATATTATGGCCATTAGCAACCGTCAAATGCGCTTTGAATAATTTCGTTCGTTTGGCGGACCGCATAGGGGTTCACGCCCGTCCGGCGCACCTCCGGCGAACGGTACGACATTCTTCACACAAGTGCTCGACTTTTGCTTTCTTAAAACGGTTTGTATGTGCGAATGTGCCTATATGATTGCAGGATAACTTTATGCGCATACGCGATGTTGAATGTTAGTGGAATGCAAGCGGGTGGGGACTTCGCTTCGTGCAGTGCTGCGGGTCAGTACAGATAAGAGAAAAGAAGTCTGTTCCAATTAGAGCTTTCAATGCCGCCTCCAAGTTTTACCTCGCGTACTCAGGCGTATTAAGAAAAACAGTAATTGCAAAAAGTTATATTTCGTCTATGGAAGCACAAAACAAACAAACTTCCTGACCAGCAACACTAACGTGAAGGTGCGAGCTCGATGTATGCATACTTATTGGTTGTAACAGCTTGTTGACTCGTACACAAGCAAGATCCCCGAGCTTCGCAGTTTCGAGATTCCCAGCACTGGCTCGTTCACATACCTCGAAACGCTAACAGAAAGGCTCGAGTACAAAAATACAACAAGCATGTGTTAAGACAAGCTATACGTCTCGGGCTTGTGCTATAGCTTCGAGGTCTGGCCATTTAGGTTAGTTTAGAGACCAAAAATGACGCTCTCGGGACCAGAAAACATGCCACGCTCTGTGTATAATCTCTTGTCGACGTGTCGATCGAAACCGAAACCATATGCCACTCTCCTCCCTGGCCAACTAGTTCCCAGCGTGCAACGCGCGCCGTGTTGCATGCAGGGGTTTATGGAAGTAGTCTATCCCCACCCCTGCCCGTTTCGATCTGGATGAGCACTAACAGTAACAGCAGACGTGTCGAAGCTTTACTACTGCGTGACGGGTGTTAAAGGTTCTAGGCTAGCGGTCGTACAGCCAGTGGCGTCACAAGGGGGGGGGGGCGGGGGGGGCGGGGGCGGACTGTCCCGGGTGCAGTGCTCAGGGGGTGTCGCGGCGGGCCACGCGCGAGGGGGGGGGGTCGTGTCGCGGCGGGCTACCGCCCCGGGTGCCGCTGACCCTCGTGACGCCACTGCGTACAGTACTGCCTAAAACTCTCATCTACAGCGCGTACCGGTGTCGTTGACCATTTTAACCCTTTAAATGCATCCCACTGCCTTTCCGGTCTCTTTGCAGCCAGCAAGCCAACCACTGCCTGGCCTCTACAAACGGCCTTTCTAAATGCCACTCATATTTGCAGTGAAAATGCCGTTTCATCGGGTTGTAACCACCTCCCGTGTCTCCGAAACCATGTGAATAAAGTATTAAAAGCAGTATCGAGGTCTTTCGGCTTGTCCTGCTCCTTGTGGTCGCTACGATACCTGTCGTAGATCCAGGGGTACCGCTGAACTAGCTGAATTAATTTATAGGTATTCTCGGGTACGTCAAACGCAACGGCAACTTCAGCCCTCTTCGCGGCAGCGGCACCCTTGCAGCTTGAGCAGCTTTCTCGCGTCGGAGACCGGCAAGAAGTTCACCGTCGCAGCCATCCTCGCAAGCAGGCACGGAGCATCTGAGGCATTCGCACGCGGAACCGCGTGAACGCCGGTGGCAAGGAGGGCGGAGGAGGGGAAGCGCGCCGCGCTGATTGGCCGCGGAGAAAATACGGAAACCTACGTCACGACCCAGGAAGGAGAAAGTTTAAAATTTTTAAACTTTGACCCGGACGCCGGAAGCCGTAATTACGTCACCGCCCGTACGGAGGGAGCGCTGGCGTCACTACGGGTTCCGGCACTCCGGCTGGCCCGGGTTCCGTATTCCGGGCCTGTTTGAACCGGGCTTAAGAGCTGCGCCTAAAAGTCACGAAAAGCAATTTTAGAACGAATTAAACGATTAGCGAAGAGCACCTGTGGATGTCGCTAATGCCTCGTTTGTAATGCCCATGTAGGAACCATAACAGCAAGTGACGGCAACTGTCTCGCCTCCGGCCGCGACGAGAAAGAGGGGAAGGAGGAACTCCCCTCTTCCCGAGAATCCCTTGTGTGTCCCAGAAGTCGCTGTTGTCCCCTACGAGATTATAGAACATTATATACCCGTCACTCAAAAATTCGTACAAAAGCAGCCGCTTCGGTGGCTGGAACGACTCAGGCCATTCCTCAACGTCAACCTCGAAGCAGCTTTGCTCTTCCCGAGACGAACGACGTCACGATTGCGTTGGGTGTCACGTGCTCTGCTGGCTGTTCTCCGAGCGTTTGGCAGAGTAGGCCGTTTATAACGAGAAATACAGCCACCAGGCTCAAAATACAAACGTGCGATTGACATTTACGGATGTTATGGATCATATTCAGTCTATTTCTGAACACGACGGGTATATTTCAAATTTTGTTGAAGTATCCCTTGGGTTTTGCGCCGTCAACCGGCTATTTTCGGCACTCCGCCAAAACGTTCCATGCGCCGTTGATAACAAGCAAGCAAGATAACATGGATGGTCATGTCATGGTAGCAATATAACATCCATGGCCAGTAAAAACAGTCCCTGCCGGGTGCAGAGGCCGGGCTCCCCCACACCCTCTCCCAAGCTCTTGGGGAAAGCAAGTACCATCGCCTCTGGCGGAGGCGATGGTACTTGTTTTAACAAAAAAAAAAAGCCCAATTGCTGGCGAACAAAAGTAGCAATAAAGAAAGGAAACAAGCCTGCAGAAGGCAGGAAATAAATACTAAAAGACTCCATGCAGGTCATAACAATTGCGACGTCAATTGTTAAGGCGCTTAATTCGCTCTTGCCCTACAAAATGAACAGAGAAAGGCGAAAAAGGAGCTCGGGCAGTTTACATTTGACGGTTTGTTTGTTTGTGTGTTTATACCTCTATTTTAGACATAACAGTACAGAGATGTCTCAGGGGACATGGAAAAAGGCATAAATGCCTGACGGGGCCATGCCACCCTTTTTTGCAGTAACGGTAGCAAACACATTAAATAAATGAGGAGTGATACAATTTCACTCCAAACTAAAAATCTATACAAAACAAAAAATACATCACAAAAAACATAACGTGAAAGGGCATTTGCTAGTTGTCATCCTAGGCATTTTGCTTAAGGGGATTCAACCGCTCGTCACTCAATGGGCAAATTTCGTTACACAAACCTGAGTTTCAGGAATGCATCAGAGTATTCATTCTTTTGGAGGTTACTTATGATAACGTAATGAAGGTTGTACGGCCCTTGGATTTTTCTTTTAGAGCGCTGGAGATTTTTAATAAAATCCAGAAATATGACCGTTTTGACTGTTTTTAGCGCGTTTTGAGGCATTTTTGAAAATACAAATATTTAGAAGACAAACATGACAAAACGCTTGGCCGTACGTACTAGGGGTGCCCCTAATCTTAATTTTAAGACCATGACGAGAAAGCGAAATATTGTTGTATTTGCGTATTTGTGTAAATAAAATCACACTGTTAATTTTATTTCCAACTTGTTAAACGAGATGGCGACACTAGTACTAAATGCCTCAACCCGGAGATTTTCTTGCTGTTGCTGTTTTTCGCTCGAGCTCGAATTCGACCGCGATGTCTCGTTGCTCGTGGATCGGTAGCACGTGTAGCGAAAGCTCCCGCTGTAAAGCTCGCTGATCGTGGATTCAATCCACCACCTCTGTCCGTTTCAAACTGGATGAGCATCGTACCGGCGTGCTGTCATATCACTATTGCGTGATGCACGTTAAAGACGTCAGACAAACAGCGGTATACTGCACTGTCTTTCATCTCCAACGAAGACACCAGATGCCTTCAGAGCTGACTAACTTCCCGCTGTATAGACATAGACACAACAGAATTACAATTGATGGCTCCGTTGGTCGGCACTTTTTGAATGTTGCAAAAAGAATAAAAAACTGCCCATTAGTGACCGACCCGAGGTTCCGCAACTTTGTCGCGAAGCTGCCACACACCTGCGATCAACTTAGACCCCTCCTTCGTGATGCCTCATTGTACGTTATCAGTGACTCACATTATATCCCACTGCATTATTATTATCACCCCTTATACGGGACTCCCAGACATGGGCTGCATGCCTCTGTGGCGCCTGTACTTACGAGCATAAATAAATACCCACCTGCTTACAAACGAATATTTTAGTTTAATGTGTTACATAAGTGAGAGCGGTCCCGTTCTTTGATGACACGGGGAAAATATTGATGCCTGCAAGTGCTGGCGAACCAGATTCTGAAGAAGAGTAAGAATTAATGCCATGCATATTAGGTTGTTTAAATGCCCATACACACAGTTGCGTCCTCCTTTCAAATTTTCGCGCTCTATTCCAACTGCGGGCGTCCCATTTTCAGAGTGTAATCTTCCCGCGACGCGTAAATTATCTATACGGGCCAAAAAACAAGATTTTCTCCAAAACATTGCTAAGTGCTTGCACTGCACGCTCTCATTTCTTCTATATCAATAAGTAGAAGTAAATATTTAACATAAGATAGAAACAAAATAGACTTTTCCTTTCAAGCAGTTATATGACTGCAGACGCCAGCACGTGTTGCACGTGTAACTAGTCATCAGCAGACTCCTAGCGAAAGGCCTGATAAGGCTCTGAAGGCGAGACTTTTGTTGATTCTATTTTTTTGTGTGTGCTATGTTAGCGCGCAAGGTCAAACGCTTGCATACGCTACAAGCGTGGCACGTAAGCACCCTAAGATCGTGCAGGGTTGAACAGAGATATCCTAATATGTAGGGTGCCTCAATGTCCTTCTGCTTAGGGTGTTGCCACCCTTTGTAGTACCCGATGCCGACAGAACGCGCTCACGGGTAAAATACAAATAAATCGAAGAAAACAAAATATCGCCATACCACAGTCAGCACCACAAACGCGTGCCGGGACACGCTCTTTCACGCGCTTCTGAACAAAAAAGAAAAATAAACGTGTGGGACAAAATGGCCAGATTAGAGCCGCTAAATCAGCGTAGCTTATTTAGCGGCTCTAATCTGGCTCTAATCTGGCTCTAAAGCGCACATAAAGGCACCCTACTCATATGTATTTGGATATAAAAAAATAATAATAGGTGAATGAGTTGCAAAGAAGGCTAAAATACTTATTCCGAACAACATTTATTTTATGAAACATTATTTCAGATATTTTCATTCTCTGTAGACCTTGTTTGATTGCTAGTGGATATGAAAAGCAAAAGAAGAAGCATGATTTCTATTATTTTTGAACAATTACAATATATTTTCTTAACCAACAAACAGGTGCTTACTCTGAGAGGCAAATTGAATTTTGACGTTAGCGTTTTGGCGCCCGAAACATTTTTTTTGTAAATTTAACACTTCTCGTTTTACGGATTACTAAGAGAATCAAACGGGCCATCAAAAGGTAGAAAATACGTTTTTACCAAAGATGAGGCGTACGTTTCTTTTTTTTTTTTTTTTTCTCTTCACCTTTTTAATTTTTGGCAAAATCAAATGAACCTCTAAATAACTTTAGTGTCTTCATAATAACCTCAGGAGTTCACTATGCTATTGTCCGTTATGAACACCTCTTTCAACAATGATGATCTTACTATGTCACGGTGGAATGAAGCGGTGCTACCTTATTTGTCCGGAAACAAATTGGGGTGTATGCATGTTTATACAGCCTAGTACTCCGTTTCATACTTAGCGTGCAACGCCTTCAAAGCTACTGGCGCGGGCGCGTGGCTTCATCCATGGTTTTGTTTGCGCGAGAACGCGTGCAGATGATCAACGAGATCAAGCCTCACGCTCGCGCCAATAGCTTTGACAGCGTTGCACGCTAAGTATGAAACAGAGTATAGAACATAGTTAGCCTCAACGGGCGACTTGTCTCCCAGCTGTAGATGAGAAATTAAGCCAGTGCAGTACAACCGGTAGCCTGGGGTCTTTAACGTGCACCACGCAGTGGTGATCAAAGTAACGTTGGTAGTGATACACGACCGCACGGTACGATGCTCATCCAGATCGAAACGGGCAGGGGTGGGGATTGAACCCAGGATCCCTGGGTTATACAGCGCGAGCTTTCGCTCCACATGCTCCGAGCTGGTGTGGTCTAACCCACTCGGCCACCGATCCTTTTTTTTTTCTTTATTGCACTTGGCCACCGATCCCTTTTATTTGTCTGGACCGTGGTCTGGACTAAAGCCCTTCGATGTGTTTGCGTTTGTTTTGCAAGTGGCGTCAAATGCGCCAGTGCACGAGGCCCGTGTCTCGAGCGGCCCTTGGAAGCGAATGGCAGCGGAGCACCCGCTCCTCGCACGTGTCTTGCGCGTTTCGACAACAATGGTTGGCGGTACTTGTAAGCGTGAATTTTATCAAAGGAATTTAGTCTGCACTTGCCGGCAGCGCCTTCAACTTACGGAATTTACGAGGATAGCTCGAGTGCAACATGGCTTGTGTATTTGAGTGGTTCTTTTTCGCTGACAGGCAGACAGACGGAAAGTGTCCTTTCTTGCCATACCCGTTGCCAATGTTGTCAGCTGCTGTGCACTGGGCGCGCGATCGTGGACGAGTAGTAGAGCCGCGCCACTTGCTTGGACAGAGAACTCCTTGGTACAGTTCACGGGTGGGAAACGGTTGCTTCTTGTTGATTTTGACTCGCCGCGCAGAAGAGTGGACCTCGCCGACAAGGTCCACACTTCTGGATTTGCAGAAGTGTGGACCTCGCCGCGCAAAAGTGTGGACCTCGCCACTAACTTAGCTATGCTTAGGGTCGGCACACTGTTCCCCAATATTGCTGTGGGCGCAGCCATCTTGGTGCTTGTACAGAGCAGACGCAACTGCTGATCGTCAGGATTTAAAAGTGCGACTTGTTCGGCATTTGATTCGGTGTTAGGAAGCTTATGTAATATTGCTTTGCTCTGTCGCTAAGCGTTTAAACATTTGTGGAGGACGTAAAAGCGTTTCCTGTGATTTCGGACAAATTTTCAGATAACTGGCAGCCATGATTTTAAGCCACAATATGGACAAGTGTCGTTACTCTGAAGCGTAGCTTATTTAGTGGCACTAGGGAAGATCATGGCGGAACAGCGCAGCACTGAGCTAGATTTCAGACGCCATGTTCTTCTATAGTGCCACTAAATATGCTACGCTTATTTAGTGTAAGCGTAGCTTACACTTATTTAGAGTAACGACAGTTGTTCATATTGTGGCTTAAAATCATGGTTGCCAGTTATCTGAAGATTGATCTGAAATCACAGGAAACGCTTTTCCGCCCTCCACAAATGTTTAGACAGTTCGCGACAGAGCAAAGCAATATTATATGAGCTTCCTAACACCGAATCTAATGCTGAGGAAGTCGCTCTTTTGAATCATGACGATCGGCAGTTGCGTCTACTCTGCACAAGCACCAAAATGTCGGCGCCCATAACACTGTTGGCGAACAGAGTGTCGGTATTCTAAGCGCAGCTCATTTAGTGGCTCTAGTTCTTCCCAGAAGTGG
Organism: Ixodes ricinus; assembly: GCA_037355805.1. Lineage (NCBI taxonomy): Eukaryota > Metazoa > Arthropoda > Arachnida > Ixodida > Ixodidae > Ixodes > Ixodes ricinus. The sequence goes on along the minus strand of JAZHYW010062404.1, from coordinate 28,029 downwards.
CGCGCGGCACGTGTCTCGAGCATTTCCCAAAAACATTATTGGCGAAACTTTTCCCAGGATAGATGGGCTTTACTCCACAGATCCTGGGAGCGGGTTTGCAAACCAGTATTCAGACGAAGAGCAGGCCGATATAGGACATAGGAAGTGCAAAACTGCCACTTTATTTCTTTTTTTTTCTAGCTTTAAATTAAGCTCTAAAAATAAACTTTTTTTTTTTTTTTTTTGCAAAACAACGTTTGCGTGCCAAATATGGTGGTTTAAACGGCCGCAACGCCGCACCCTGTGCTTTCGATAATTTCGAACGTGGATGGAACTTCGAATTCATTCCGAAATCAGAGCTTATTCTACGTTTTCTAAGCCACTGTAATCTACGTATGTACTGGCTCGTATCTCGCGCCGCCTGTTGGCCGCTTCCTGCAGCGGCGGACGCAGAGTGAAGAAGATCTAGCTCGAGATCGGCGGCGAACAGCCCGTGGCCCGAGCCCACCTCGAGCGCCCGACCTGCATGCGCAGCTGCGAACATGCAACTCGATTGTTCCGGAAAAATTCTGCGCCATCTATGAGGAAAAGGGTACAAATAAATAGCGGTTGAATCCCCCTTAACACACATCCGGTTTATTCCCGTTTGAGTAAATGTTATTTTACACTATTTTTATATTGATAGAGTGATCGTACGCGATCTAATGTAGCTAAAATATACGGGTGCTGGTTTCAATAGTCTGGTTTCAGAAAACTCAACCTCTGGGCCCGTTTGCTCGAAGCGCTCACTGCGACTAAAGTTCGCCGCAGTACCAGGAGAGGGATTTTGAAATCACGTGACTGGCTCGGTAAGGATGATGCGGGGAAACATGGCGGTGCCCCGGTTAGTGCGCGCGCCTTGCTTTAAAACTAACATGTCGATGTAGCTGCAATATCGGGCGCGTTAGTCAGCAACGAATGGTGCAGAAGGCTTTCGCTTGCCTTACCTCACTTAAACTGCAAGGCATGAGCAATGAACTCGCCGCATTGTTTTAGATAATCTTTCGACTTAGGCCATTTCTAAGCCTAAATGAACGCTGTAATTGTCGGCATGGCAACGTCTTTGGAAATTTTATTGCCTTGACTCAGTCGGCCGGCTATTGATAGCACATAAAAGCAGACAGCGTCCAAATAGACCTTTTTCTATATTTCCCAAGCACCGAGGTGCATGCTGAGTGTAGTTACACGCGTTGCACGTGCTCGCGTCCCCAGTAGTAATTGTTCTAAAGGGTGATTCCACGTCAGTTCATGCAATGATGGTCCGGGTCATAATTTAGATATTTTTGTTAAAAATATATATGAAAGCCATGTTCTTGGGAGGAACATTCAGCTATATATGAACGCCGTAACAATTTTTTTCGCTGAGATATAAAATAGAGAAGCTCGAGGCGTGGAAATTGAGAAGATTTCACAATGCTACTTTGCACAGTCGTCATTTCCTCATCGAAGCTTTCACGTCACCATAACTTTTTAATACGTTTTACAAAAGATATACAACACATACACAAAAAATTAAAAATATCAATAAAATATTTCTATGCAAACAAAAAAATCAAACATGGCATAAAAACGCGTTTTAGAGACATATTCACAATTTTTTTGCAAATAAACCATCTTTCATAATACTTCACAAAACATATCAAAATGCGCGTCTTTAAATATTCTTTACGAATATATAAAGATAATATGCCCACCCTTAATTATCTTTTTGTTATTAACGCGGAAATGCGGCTGATTTCTCAAAATGTGGCAAGATTGGGCGTCGATATTTAAAAAAACTCCATCTTTTATTTTCTTTAAACTCCCCTTGGCACTTTGCAGTGACTTGAACTAACCTGTGATGGCAAAAGATTGAGTAACATATGACCTCCGAACGGGAAAAGCTACGACAAACCTTCACTCGGAGCGAGCCGACGTCTTCGTCATAGCGGCTTTGCCGCACAGCACCAAACATTTTGAGCGTTAGTTATGGCATGTATTTTATATTATTAAAATTCTTTTTTCATAAGGGGTGAGTATTAGTGACGCGAAAAGGGACTTTGAGCTGGAATACCATTAATTAGCTTACAATTCACAGAAACAAAACGGCCCCACTCTGCAAATTCGCTAACTATGCATACATAAGCTTAAAACTCTCAGTTGCGCGAGTGGCCATGTATACATCCGGCCTCTCGGCATATGATGACTTCCACAGATGAGATGCCTGGATTCCTCTCACAGGTTTTACGGTGGTCCACTTTGCTTGCTTCACCGCACGAAACTCTCGAACTCGAAGACAGTTGTGAGCACTGCGCGGAGTGGTTTGACGCGTTCCGCGAAGCGCTGAAGGCATGCAGTTCCCACCAGGAACGCAAGCGATTGTACACGCTTCTGCCACCAAGCATCTCGAAGAAAAAAATATTGCGTCTGGTGCCGGAAGCGACTGCCTACATGATTGATCAAACAAGAAAACTGAAGCGTAAAGGTGGTGTATGGGCAACCCCTGATCCCTACATGGGGAAAAAGGCGAATGCCGAAGACGTGAGGGTTGCAATTGAGTACTACACACGCGACGACCTCGCATGCTCTGTTCAAAGCCCCAACAAAAAGGACGTCGTCAAAGCCATGATCAACGACATGTCCAAAGTCGTAAAAAGGTTTATGACCCGCTCTATTAAGGAAGCTTACCAGCTGTTTAGGAAGGACCATCCCCATCCAGAACTAGGCATCTCCAAATTTTATTCCCTACGACCAAAATGGGTAAAAAAAAGTCCCGAGCACGAGGTGTGCGCATGCATATATTGCGTCAATTTTCAGTTGCTTTTAACGGCAATAACAAATGCCCCAAAGAAGACATTTACTGAAGACGACCTCAAGCGCATCTACCTCTGCTGCGCTCCACAGAACGATTGCTTCCTGCGCCGTTGCGAAAAGTGCCCAAAAACGCAGAGCATCTCGCTGCAGTCGCTCCATCTCGACGAAGACGAAGAGATCTGTTTCGCGTTATGGGACGCCGGCGAACTCGTCAAAAAGGTTATGGACACTTCCGCCTTCCTGCGGGAACTGGAGAGCGAAAAGTATATGAGGCATTCTTACATCCGTGACCTTCAACGAAGCCTGATACATGACACAAGAACCGCCTTACCACCCAAGGCAGTGATGTTCCACTTCGATTTTGCGGAAAAGTGGACAGTACTCTTCCCAACCGAAGTGCAGAGTTTTCATTGGAAAAAAAACTCAAGTGTCTCTCTTCACAAGTGTGGTTACGTCCACGCAAGGCACGCAAAGCTTTGCCGTTGTCAGCGATGGTACACGACACATGACACAGCTCACGCTCTTCTAGCCACAGAGGCCATAAAAGAGTATGTTGATGAACATTACCCAGTCTTTTCTGAAATAATGTTTGTATCAGACGGAGCGGCGGCGCATTTCAAGAATCGCTTCCAATTGCACGAATTGTCTCGGAAGCCGTACTCTTCGGCAAGATGGATCTTTTCAGCCACTGGACACGAAAAAAGCGCTTGTGATGGAGTAGGTGGTGTTCTTAAACACCACGCAACGCTCACCAACTTGAGATCTTCGCTCAACTCAACGATTGTCACCGCTAAAGACTTTGTGAAAGTGCTACGTGAAAAAGTAACAAATGTCTGCATGTTCCACCTGTCTGCGGAACGGGTTCGAGAGTTTCGTGCGGTGAAGCAAGCAGAGTGGACCACCGTAAAACCTGTGAGAGGAATCCAGGCATCTCATCTGTGGAAGTCATCATATGCCGAGAGGCCGGATGTATACATGGCCACTCGCGCAACTGAGAGTTTTAAGCTTATGTATGCATAGTTAGCGAATTTGCAGAGTGGGGCCGTTTTGTTTCTGTGAATTGTAAGCTAATTAATGGTATTCCAGCTCAAAGTCCCTTTTCGCGTCACTAATACTCACCCCTTATGAAAAAAAGAATTTTAATAATATAAAATACATGCCATAACTAACGCTCAAAATGTTTGGTGCTGTGCGGCAAAGCCGCTATGACGAAGACGTCGGCTCGCTCCGAGTGAAGGTTTGTCGTAGCTTTTCCCGTTCGGAGGTCATATGTTACTCAATCTTTTGCCATCACAGGTTAGTTCAAGTCACTGCAAAGTGCCAAGGGGAGTTTAAAGAAAATAAAAGATGGAGTTTTTTTAAATATCGACGCCCAATCTTGCCACATTTTGAGAAATCAGCCGCATTTCCGCGTTAATAACAAAAATATAATTAAGGGTGGGCATATTATCTTTATATATTCGTAAAGAATATTTAAAGACGCGCATTTTGATATGTTTTGTGAAGTATTATGAAAGATGGTTTATTTGCAAAAAAATTGTGAATATGTCTCTAAAACGCGTTTTTATGCCATGTTTGATTTTTTTGTTTGCATAGAAATATTTTATTGATATTTTTAATTTTTTGTGTATGTGTTGTATATCTTTTGTAAAACGTATTAAAAAAGTTATGGTGACGTGAAAGCTTCGATGAGGAAATGACGACTGTGCAAAGTAGCATTGTGAAATTTCTCAATTTCCACGCCTCGAGCTTCTCTATTTTATATCTCAGCGAAAAAAATTGTTACGGCGTTCATATATAGCTGAATGTTCCTCCCAAGAACATGGCTTTCATATATATTTTTAACAAAAATATCTAAATTATGACCCGGACCATCATTGCATGAACTGACGTGGAATCACCTTAATCAAAAAGTCAAAACAAATTTTCCCTTGCACACGCGTTCGTCAAAGCCTTATTATGATTATTTACTACGAATCTTTTATAAGAGGAAGGCCACCTGCTCGCGGACCGTAGAATTACACTTCCAGCGTTCTCCTCGATGCCTGGGTAATTTAGAGAAAAGGTCTATTAGGACGCCGTCTGCTTTGTGTGTTATCAAGACCCGGCCGATTGAGTCAAGGCAATCCGCTTTCCAAAGACGTTGCCATGCCGACAATTATCGCGTTCATTTAGGCTTAGGAATGGCCAGAATCGAAAGACTATCTAAAAAAAGCGGCGAGGTCATTGCTCATGCTTTGCGATTTAAGTTGAGGTAAGGCAAAGCGAAAGCCTTCTGCACCATTCGTTGCTGACTAACGCACCCGATATTGCAGCTACAACGACATATTAGTTCCAAAGCGAGCGGCGCTCACTCACCGGGGCACCGCCATGTTTCCCCGCATCTCTACCGAGCCAGTCACGTGATTTCCAAGATCCCTCTCCTAGGTACTGCGGCTAACTTTAGCCGCGGTTAGCGCTTTGAGCAAACGGGTTAGATGGTCTCCATTTTCGTTCATGAACGCGATTTTATTAATAAATGTCGCCTTAAATTATGCGGGCTATCTTTCGCGTGGCACTTAGCATGGAACACGAATTTATTGAGCTGAAATTGCCGCCGAATTTCAAGTGATAGTTTGTATTTATGTAGATCTCTTACGTTGAGTGTTTGGGTTTCTCCGAAAATATGCTGTGGCACTTTTAAGAAGTTGTATGTTACCAATTGCTCACAATGCTCGCTTTTGTAAGGATACAATACTGTTTCATTTGTTTGGGATGTATTGGACCACACTAAAAGTCAGTAGCTTATGCGGGATTGCACGAGGGCGAAATAAATTTGACGTTTCACTTTTGTTGGAAGATAATATCGCAATCTATTTAAGACACCAACAGGGGTGCTATTCTGGTCGCAAACGGTACCTTTCTAGTTGTGACGTATCGAGAAAGAAGGGGCGGAGCCTCAAACTAGAAAGATTCTTGTTTGAGGCTCCGCCCCAACGTTCGGGTTCACGCACGCGGTCAGCTAGAAATTGACGATCCCCCTACGTCGCGATGACGTGTCCACGCAGTTGGGGCGCAGAAATCCCCGCATTTCCCCCTGTTCTTTTTGTTATCTTCTTTCTTTCCTCCGGGAGTTAGAACGAGCGCATAACAGAGAAAAGGCTACCTTCCGGAAAATGGAAGGAAACAGAGAAAAATAATATTATCCTTTTATAAAATACGAAAGATTATTTCAATAATTATGACGTAAAGTAAATTTTGCTAAGATATCTCTGCTTGTTTTCTCGAAGTCTTTCGCTACGGTCTTTGAAAACAAACATGGCGAAAACCGCGGTAACGACCTTGTGGTGTTTGTGTCTCGTTTGTGTCGTTTGTTGCTTTCCCTGTTTCTGCACGATACGTTGGCATTACGAGAAGAAAATATTATGTGAAGGCACGCTGCAACACCGATCATCCTTTGTGAAGCCGCCGTGAACATAAGCTGCAAATGAAATTTCCTGTTTGCCTGTGAAAGAGACTCCAAACTGACGACGACTCTGTGGTAATATATGACAAGTCATGAGATCGACGCAGAGTGCACCGGTTGTGAACATGCTGTGGATGATGCAGGAAAGTTTCTTCGGGCAGTTTTAATAATGCTTTGCACCCTTTGCTCACTGCAGTGATTACGACGGTAGTCCCCATAAGCCATGCTCTTCTCTTTCGGCGCCGAAGAAATGGAGGCGACCGCGTAATCTCGGGCAGTCTTTTTTACGTATTTTTTTATTTGCAGAAAAGCTCGTGCAAAAAATAGAAACAGCTTCACGTTTTTACACGTCCCTACATAGGTACCTCGCTATCCCATTGGCTTCATTGCGCGTGACGATTCAACGCTGTTTGCCATGGAAACGTTCGTGAAACTGAAGCCTCTGTTTGCCGTAGCGTCATTCGAGTGCGTGGCGCTAGACTGCCGAGCGATGCACGACATTCGCTGGCGCTACCCGAAGCTTCCTGGCAGTGCACCGTCATAGCAGTGCGCTCGTGCAATGCTATCTACCGCTATCTTCAGCTGGCTCAGACGCGTCAGCGATGCGTAGCATGACCTGCTCGCGTCTGGACCGCAAGCGTGCAGATCGACTCAATGGATAGCGCGTGGTCACGAGGCTTGTCAGTACACTGAGCAGGCATGACCTGTCTATTGTCTTGACCAGCGCCGAGCGAAGGCGTGCACACAGTCGGCGTAGACAGGCAGCCTTGCAACTACGGCTCACTTCTCACGTGGCAGAAAGCCGTACGGCAAACTACGCAATCGGCTCGTCACGCATTTACACTGTTCCTACGATAGGTACCTCGCTATCCCATTGGCTTCATTGCGCGTGACGATTCAACGCTATTTGCCATGGAAACGTTCGTGAAACTAGAAAGCCTCTGTTTGCCGCTAACAGTCATTTTTCGAGTTCGGGTTGTGACGACAAAATGACGTAAGAACAAGAATGCACGGGACTATTTGCATTGTTTTAACTCGACAACCGTACCCTTGGCGAGAGAAACTCGAAAGAACATGGCCGCGATGCTCGTCGGATCGACCGCGGCTGGGGTTTGACATGCGATCGGTCACTTGATCAACGCGCACACGAATGCTTTCGTGCTGTTGGATGAGCCCATTCGGCGGCAGGACCGGGTCAAAGAGCACAGTGAGCTGGCGTTCAACGTCTCCGATATAACACTTGGCGAGATGCAAGACTTGGCTTCTATTTGTGCCGGTGTTATGAAGCTTGAAAGTGGTGGTGTTGTTGTGGCTCGGACGGTCGCCTTGCTGAGATTATGAATACGGTAATAGACCTTCATTCAGCGTTGCCATGCGTCAAGATTCAAAACCTCACCTTGACACAAAGTGAACAACGCTTCCGCGAGCACGGAGGCAGCAGCCAACGGTCTGAGAAAGATATGTGCCGCCGCCAAGACCGCCAGCGATCGCCCCAACGGCAAGAAAACAAACGACAAGCTCATTGAGGTTTGTGTAGTGCTGACTGCTGATTCATCGGACGACAAAGGTGAATAATGTAAAACGCAACGTACGTTTGCCAGCGTTTTGCAAAACTAACGCGTTTCGTTGAAAATTTAATTTGTGGAATTCGTTAACGCCTTGAAAGTTTGACGGGGACCGCATTGTGAACGCAGCCTTCACACAAGTGTTTTCTACAGTGTGTGCTTTGCCTGCATGCATATAAAGACAGAAACACTGCCTATATGGTGCATAAAATAAAGAAAATTTCGTTTATCTTGATAATGTTGACTATCTATTGAGTGCTCTTGATAGTATACTGGCGTAGCCAGGAACTTTTGAGGGGGTGAGGGTGGAGGGAGGTTGAGGTGGCTGGGATGTTCATGACTTCGGGTGTGTGTGTGTGGGGGGGGGGGGGGATTTGTGTGTATATTCTAGTGCCCGCCGGATTTGGGGTGGGAGGGGCGAAGCCCCATAATCCGCCCCCCCCCCCCCCCCCGCTGGCTTCGCCACTCGATGATACCATAAGGGGAGCATCCTACATTCACAGGCTGCCCTAAGCATGTGCGTAGCCACTGAGCTCGTACCATAATGGCAAGATAGTTGCTGACATTCTTCACGTTACGTAGCAGTTCTTTTTTTAGTACATATGCTCGCTTTTCCTTCACACATCTACTCTGCTTCCGCTTGTCGTTTATGCTTGATGGTGATAAGTCAACTGTGCGTATTTGCTCTGCATCACAGGCAAATTTCAAAAATCAAGCTCACACTACTCTTTAATTTCAATGAGTTACTGTCACCTTTGAAACGACAATCTATTTAATTGGTATCATAACCTTTACATTAAACACACGTGTGTTGAATGTAGGACAATTGTATCTTTATTGTTTTTCTTGGTCACGGAGATGACAACCATCCACAAGATTGCACTGGCTAAATTTCTCGTCTACAGTGGGTAACAATGTTACCATGCTCTGTCAGACTAAACTCCTGCAGTCCAAACAACTAACGATTCATTTTAGAACACACCTGTTCGTAGTTCATTGCAGGGCATAGAAAAGTGTTTCTTATGACTGTCCGATGACTGACATGCAATTCCAGAAGCTTGGTGTGAAAAGGTAAAATATCGAATTGATACAATAAAATGCCATCAGCAACCCATCCAGATTTTATTGCGTGATTGACAGTAGCTACAAACCGCAACAAATGGTAAACTGAAGACATAAGTACTAAGCGTGCACTAACTTCGAAGCGGTAGAAACCCTGAAGTTTTAACGTCAACTTACCACCAAGTTGTTAATGGCAAAGTGGTGTTTGCGTCAAAGTGTTGGAGTCCTTCAGAACGGTGACGGTCTCCTTCAGATCGATGATGATGGTTTCAGTTAGATTCTAGGTTCAGTCAACGCACCCCACGACGTCGATGTGCTTGTCGTGGTGGCGACAAAAGCCTTCTTTCGCACATGCCTCAGCTGCCTCGGTCCGGGGTTTTGTCGACCCAGCCGTCTCTTCCCAGCCGGTTGACAGCGACACTCGCGACGGCCGTCACGGCTGTGATCACCATCCACTGGGCATTAGCTATGTGATCATAGGTGGAAACCGCGCCCTTGTAGTTCCCCGCTGCGAAAAATATCAGTGCGATTCAATTAGTCTGCTGCTGCTCGACGGTCATCATCTCTCATCGTCGCCGTCTCTCGTCGCGAAGCTGGTCACACTGCGATCACACGGTGCTTATCGACAAGCGGTATTGTCGTCAGAAACAGTCGTCGTGCATCGCGAAGGCAACCGGGTGCTCGCGGAAAACCCGTCATTGTACGCGTTGGTCGAGAGATCGTTGCGCAACAAACATCGCCGCCATTTTCTACGCTCTAGAATCCTGCCCAAAGCTTGTTCCCCTTCGTGCAATAGAAGCAGAAGTTAAAAGCACGAGCACATCACCCCGAACGATGCTTGCACGAACGTTGGCTTGCACTGCGCAAGCGCGCCTGCTCGACAGGGACGTTGAAAGCCCGGAGCACGTTCTTGTAGCTCCTACACCCGCACTAGCTCGCACTCATAGTGAAACAGAGAGTACGGTGTGTCGAGTAATACCGCAGTTAATCTAGTTACGCGACTTCCGCTATGTGCTACGTAGGTCGGACGTGGTCATACGTCACTTTGTCGTCACTGTCCGAACACGAAGAGCGACAGTTACGGCAAACGGTTGCTTTCGTGTTTCGCGAACGTTCCCATGGAAACCGCGTGGAATTATCGCGCGGGCTGTGGCCAATAGGAGCGCGCGGTTCGTAGGGGGAGGAGTTTTCGAGAAACACGAACGTGACTGTTTGTGACCAGAATAGCACCCCTGGATGAGCATCGTACCGGCGTGCGGTCGTGTATCACTACTGCGTGGTGCACGTTAAAGACCCCAGGCTAGCGGTTGTACCGCACTGGCTAAATTGCTCATCTACAGCGAGTGACTCGTCGCAACTTTAAAATGGCTGACTAACAACACGCTGTATAAACATCCCCACAACCTAATTTTTTTGGCTGTGCTTTTGTGGAAACGGTGCATAGCCTGGAATCGGGAGCTGCAGCCAAGTCGTCGCCATCTTGAATCTTGAACTTCCGGTATGGAGGAAAACATTGTTTTGCCCTTGCTTTATTACGATTGGCAGTCCTTCTTTTTTTGCCTCCTTCATATTCTTTTACTTGTTCCAGGCTGTAATGATGTAAAACATTTTCGTCGCCCATAACGGGTGTGTGAGCTACGTGGCTGGAGACGAAATTTAACAGGTGCTTTGCACACGCGCCAGATCACAGCCGCCATTGCTGACCTTCTCTTGCCTTGCCGAGATGTCGAAATATTGAGGCGGGCATTGACGAGCTTCCACATAGGCCAACGCTAGGGAAAAAAACACAGCAGAAGCGTGAATGGGTATAACCTGGCCTGCTATGGTAAAGATGCAGTGAACTAAACGGAATAAGAGGAAACAAAATGGAAGTTCGGTTATGGTGGCGCCCGTGAACAGCTGCTGCAAAGCGTCAATGCTTGGGGTACAGATTTTTCTGACAGGAATGCAAAAGTTAGAGCGACATAAATAGCTGCGCTCAGAGTATCGGCACTCTGCTGCCCGACATTATTGTGGGCGCCGCCATTTTCGTGCTTGTGCAGAGCAGACGCAACTGCCGATCGTCATGATTCAAAAGTGTGACTTCCTCAGCATTACATTCGCAGTTAGGAAGCTCATATAATATTTTTTTGCTCTGTCGCGAACTGTTTAAACATTCATGAAGGGTGGGAAGGCGTTTCCTGTGATTTCAGATGAAGCTTCAGATAACTGGCAACCATGATTTTAATCCACACTACTTTTAATCCACGTTACTTTGAAGCGTAACTTATTCAGTGGCACTAGACAAAGCTATAGGTATTCATTAGCTCGCGCGCCTTTGGCGCCGAACAACGCTGTGCACGCGCCGTCTTCACTTCTCCAATGACAAAAAAGGACAGTTCAGAGCATGCGCCCTAAACACTGTCCAACAATATGGCGTCCCGTCAATACCCTGAATACCCGATTAGGTATTGAGTGTATTGACCCGCATAAGACATGCAAACATTCGATGGCCCTCTTTCTTTTATGCGTTCATAGTTATGCGTTTATAGTTCACACTAGGGTGCCTTCATGTGCGCTTTGCTTGGGGTGATGACATCTGGCCATTTTGTTTCTAACGTTTATTTTTATTTCTTGCTCACAAACACGTGAAAGAGCGTGTCCCTGCACGCGCTCGTGGCGTTGACTGTGCTACAGCGACATTTTGTTTCCGGCGATTTCTTTGTATTTTTCCTGTGAGCGCGTGCTGTCGGCATTGGGTACCACAAACGATGGCATCACCCTAAACAGAGAAACATCGAGGCACTCTAGTTCACACTAGAGTGCCTCGATGTCCCTCTGTTTAGGGTGATGCCATCGTTTGTGGTACCCGATGCCGACAGCACGCGCTCACAGGAAAAATACAAAGAAATCGCCGGAAACAAAATGTCGCTGTAGCACAGTCAACGCCACGAGCGCGTGCAGGGACACGCTCTTTCACGCGCTTGTGAACAAAAAATATAAATAAACGTTAGAAACAAAATGGCCAGATGTCATCACCTCAAGCAAAGCGCATGAAAGGCACCTAGTTCACACATGGAGCGGAACGCTACAAGCATAGCGCTGACCTCGCGCTAAGCGCGTGCTGATGGGAGCGTTAACCAGCTCTGTATCACACTGTCAGAACTGTTGCTCATGGCCGATGATAAGTGACTGACGACACGCGTGAGCAGCGCTACATCAGCACTTAGCTGCATGTGAGAACCGAACTTTAAGATGACTGCACATCCTACATACACCCTGGTGACTGCAAAATAAAGTTTTCCACACAAGTATCCACAGACTCAACATAACTACAGGGTGAAACAAGGAGACGGCAGGCTCTTTAAATCGACCGGAAAATTCGGTTTCTGAACCTATCGCGCTACGACTTTGTGCAGCGTTGCCCACAGATGGTGCATTTTTTTGTAAAATTTGCAAAGAGCGAACTTACCTGAGGAAAAAGTAAAGAAAGAAAAAGGCTTAGCTTACTCCTATGGAAACGCAGCGACGTCACCGGTCTGCAAACAACACGGCGCCGTTGCGCACGGGAGACAAGAGATGGCGCAAGCGGTCGCGACGCCAACTGCCGCCAACGAACGAGCAGACGACGCCGAGAGCCGACGTGTTAAGCAGACAAGGAACTGCAGTTCCTTGTTGTTTCCGCGCCTGTTTTTGTTTCTGCGTCTGTCGCCGCCTGCGGAACGCGAGCCGCTTTTGAGTCGAAAGGATCGTCTGCTAAAGTGCCGGCTCTCGGCGCCGTATACTCGTTCGTTGGCGGCGTTCGTTGCGCCATCTTTTGTCTCCCGTGCGAAACGGCGCCGTGTTGTTTGCAGACCGGTGGCGTCGCTGCGTTTCCATAGGAGCTAGGCCTTTTGCTTTCTTTGCTTTTTCCTCAGGTAAGTTCGTTCTTTGCAAATTTTACAGAAAAAATGCACCATCTGCGGCCAACGCTGCACAAAGTCGTAGCGCGATAGGTTAAGAAACCGAATTTTCCGGTCAATTTAAAGAGTCTGCCGTCTCCTTGTTTCACCCTGTAGAATTAGAGACGTGGTAACGCCCGCGGCGCAAGCTGCCGAGCTCCTGGCTTGTTTTAGAAGGTTTTAAATGTTTTACTTCATAAAAGTGGCTTGGAGACGCTGTACTTCTCTAGAAAAAACACTTCTAAAATTTCCTTCAATTAAAACAAATTTAGCAGTTCTTACTCGGCATAGATCCGAACTGGCGTGACCACTCCGTTGCGCTTGCTTGGCGCGTCGTCTGCTCGAATCACGACCACTACGTCCCAAGAGAGATCCCACTAGGCAGCGCACCAGGCACGTAGCCAGGATTTTGCTTCGGGGGGGGGGGGGGGCGTCCATGACAAAATGCTGTATGAGGGGAGGGGAGAGGAGGCCCCAGCAAAATGGAAGATTTCGGGGGGCCCGGCCCCATGCCCCCCCCCCCCTGGATACGTGCTGCAGCGCACAGAAACATCTCGACGCCAATAATGAATAAGCCCAATTGGTATCATAAAATTGAATTTGAGGATTGCGTGTGGCAGGGTCTAAAATTAATATAACCCATACACCAAATGACATTCGCTTTCAGCGATATTATGTTTGGCTACGCGGCGATGGGTGTATTAGCCTGCGCTGATATTACTCGCGTGCTATATATAATCGAGTGAGCTTCAGGCGCCGGTGGGTGGTAGAAAATAACGAGACACGGTGAAGTGCCTCCCGGAACGCGGAGATAGGCAACTACTAAGTGGCGCCGGTCTCTCGTCCGTATGGTGTTTCTCACGCAGTCTCAACACCTTCTCCTGGTGGGCTTGCGGTTAAGCACCTGCTTACAACGCGCCTTCGCCGGGCCCATTTCGCATCGTCAAAAATGTTGATCGTGGCAGACAAGAAGTTACATTACCCGCAGCTGGTGCTGATAATCGTATATCGCTCGGTGGGCTTAGCTTACGTTGTCGAGGCCCGCATTTCTAAAACTGTCATGCAAGCGAGCCACTAAATGAGGCACTATTAGCGGGAACACGCGGTGCTTTTTATTTTCGTTGCTTTCTTACATAGAATAAGGGTTGTCATGAAAACATGTAGAACGGCTTTGTAAAGTTAATCAAAACAATCAAAAATGCTCCCAAAAGCACACCGCCTTTTTACGATGAATAATTCCTGAACACAACATTGACCCGCATGCGTCAGGTGCGTGGTTTCTCGCTTGTTGCGTCGCGATCAAAAGAAGACCGATCGCTTTCTGCATGTCTCGCGGAAAAAGACTCGCTCAATGTTTTATTCAATGCAGGAGCAGAAGAAGAGAACTTGTACAGCAAAATAAATGACGCCCAGAATTTTGTTTTCGCTAGCGTGTCGCGGAGGCGAAAGCAACGCGAGCTCTTAAGGCTCAAGTTGTCTCTCCTCTTTGTTACACTAAGACCCTCTTCATGGCAAACGCTACCAGGCGGTGCTCTAGTTTTTGATCTCCCATAGAACGTCCGGTTCATAAAAAGAATGAGCAAAGCCCACCTTAAAGGAATACTGAACTGAAATTTGGATTTCGCAAAATAAGGCCGTAGACGCTACGAGCTCCAAAACATCACTAATACATCAATATCTCAAACGGAGGGCCGTACTTTTTTGAAAAGAAGGGCGCGATCAAGCGAGGGCTATGACGTAATTGTCGTCCTGGAAAATATGAGAATGAGGGAAGCGGCCTCGCTTCTCTCCTCCTCACTTCGGTTCACCAGCTCGATGGGACGTAGCGAGGAGGAGAGGGAATGAGAATCGTGACGTGCCTTGTCTCGTCGGCCTCGTCGGCTGTGTTCATTAAAGCACTTCTTTCCAAAAATACGGCGATTCGTTAGAGATATCTCTGTATGATTGATGTTTTTGAGTTTTGCAGCGTCCCGCTTATCCGTCCAGCCATTTTTTTTTGTGCGTTCGAAATTTCGGTTGAGTATCCCTTTAACACCGCTGCTTGAAATGTCGATAAAACGTTTAACCACCAATTTTCTAGGAGAATACCGAAAGAACGAAGAAGCACGAGATCTGTTAAAATGTTTCGACTAATCTTGTAAACCAACTTGCCTCCTCCAAGACGTTAAATTGTAGATCCGAAGGCTCTCGCTCAATTTACAACTTTGTTGTCCATGTAGCATTAATGCTTTCTAGCCCTGGTGATGTAAGGATCGAAGCTCGCCAGGCTTGCAAAGACGCAGCGACCAGAAGTTGCTTGAGCATGCAAGCTGCAGTTGGTGTTTGTAAACAGCAAAAGCGTCTTATAGACATGACTGACAAGGTGAAAACTGCAGGGAGGAGGTTCGGTAGTCAAGCATAGGGGGCGAGCATGCTACCTCTCGACAACGCTTTGGCGGCATCTCGTGCATCTCGTGCGCGTGCAGCAAAGCACGACGGAAGCCACGGGGCGCGTGCTGGAAGCCGAGTGTTCGAAAAGAGAACGCCCTATCGTTCTCATACTGTCAATGACTTCAGTGGATTATTCTGGTGGATTTTTAACGCGGTGGCAATAAGTGGTTCGCGTCGCAAAAAATCAGTGGCGTGGCAGAAATGCCTGCGTGGATGGCGTGCCTCAAAATACCTGATTGGTCGATAGGGTCATGACGTCACAGCCACATGACCTCGCGCGGGAATCCCAAACAACCCACAACGCTCGCGTGAAACGTAACGTCACGAGGGGAATGAACGAGATTAAAAAACACGACATGTATTGCGAATGAAAGGTCGCCGCATGTCTCAAATAATTTACCTCTATAAACTAGTAATTCTGACTTAAAGCAAAAATTAAAAAAAATAATTAGGCGGGATTCGAATTTATGATCTTTCGGTTGCGAGCCAGACACGCTACTGACTAGGTCACGCGAGGCACGCTTGGAAACGAGCGGGTGTTTGTATATTTATGTGTTTCGCTATTGCGTTTACTCTTAAAGGTCGGTTCTCACATGCAGCGAAGCGCTTATGTAGCGCTCTCACGTGCCTTCAGCTGCTGATCGTCTGCCATGAGCAACAGTTTTGACGGTGAGATACAAAGCTGGTGAACGCTGCCGTCAGCACGCGCTTAGCGCGAGGTTAACGCTACGCTTGTAGCGCTCCGCTGCATGTGTGAATAGGGTGCCTACATGTCTGTCTGTCTCACGGTGAAGACATCCATTGTTGCACTGAATGTGTCAGCGCGTGACGCTCTCGCGCACTCGGTGCGTGACCTGGGCGCTAAAATGGCGTCTATGCATTAGCCAAAGCTACGCGCTCGAGCTGAGTGACACCGGATTGCGCGCGCTTCAAAATGCATAAAAAACGATTGGGCGTAAAAATGGCTGAGATGTCACCACTCAAGCAAAGCGCGCGCTTGTATAGCAAGGCACTCTATGTGTGAACAGGCCTTTAAGGAGAAGCTTGAGCGTCCTCCAAGTTTTTTATGTGTCAATCTTTCGCTCGTGTCCATGTTTCTGACTTTCCTTAAATGTACTGCTGATGCTCTGAAAACCGTTCAGACCGAGATGCTATAGAGGAGTACAAAAAATATATATATATAATTTGAACCTCAAATTGTTTCATGAAATGATGGTCTTTGTTTCTAGGTTTACGCACTGTTATCCATAAGCGATCAAAAAGTGTAGGTTTACTTTCTTTGTCGTCGTACGACGCCGGAAAATTCCCTTATCATATGCGGCATGCCTACGTGTTATTTCGATTATTTTTATATGCTGTGTGATTAGACTATGTCCAAGAAGTGTTGTCTCATTAGAAGGAGCTTGTTTTATGTGGCCTCTATCACATATGGCATAACCCCGCACTTTCGCTAACATTACAACCTTTTTTTTTAACGGACGGTACGTAAAATACACGACTCAACAGACCCTACGGCACAAGATACTCAGCACCCAGCTGTCACGAATGCAAAACATATAAACTAACAACTCTAGTTTCCTTTCCGGCAAACACAACGAAGCTATTACACCTCATTGCTATATTCGCCGACACAGCATTTGATGACTCTCCAATGTATTTTTTCTGTTTCGATCCAATTTTCTTTCGTACTGTCTCCCGACCCTAAAGATCTTATACCTTATCATTTTCCTTTTACAGGTTAAGTCGAATGGCGTCACCCGTTATCCGCGACCGTTGGTATAAAATCCATCGGAATTCAATTGTCCCTTCTCGACGACGCGCAAGCAAGACTCGACAGAACCTTTAATGAGCGAGTGCACGGTATAAGGAGGAAGAGCGCCATTACGGAGATCAAACCGCTTTAATCTGAACGAAATCGAATCAATATTTTTTTTAAGCAAAATAAAAAAATAGAGGGTGAGGAGGGGAACTGAGACCCCATAACAAGCCTCTACACTCCGTTTCGCCTTACGATGAACCCCAGAAGACGCAGTGAGCATTCGATGCCCAATTCAATGACGCGTTAGTCGTCACGTGATGTTCTGGAGGGGCGCGGGCGAGAAGCCCTGGACTTTGAGTCAAGTGACTGGCTCACTGGATTGGCTGCTCGATTGGCTGCGGGATTGGCTGCGGCGGCATGTCTGCGTAGCGCCTGTTGCGGTCCATCGTAAGGTGAACGAACCGGTATGGCCGAGCACTCCTCTATGGAAATGTTGCGTTTTCACGCTCCAAGGAACCACTTCATCGATCCGAGTGTGCGTCTGCTGCAGCGCGTTCTCTCTCGCGTTGGCGCTGAAGAGGTACACTTGCTCCGCTCGAGAGATTGGGGAAAGGAGGCGAAATTAAACGAATCTGTCGACCCGCCGCCATTTGCTTTCACGCTTAGAGCTTTTTCCTTTTTCTTTTTTCTTTTCCTCGATTTTCGATGTGGGTTAGAGGCAATCTTCTTATAGAGACTTCGATTTTAGGCATCAGAACTCTGATTGTTTCCCTGTTTTTTTTATTTTTTTGCATTATTCTAATTTTTTGTGAGAAGGGGAGTTCGTTGATACGTGCAAAACACTCTTCTGCCGTTGCGTTATTTTTTTTAGGTTTTCTTTTACGATTGCACAAGCCTGAACTAAGGAGCTAAGGTATGGCTGCATGTAGGACTCGAATTCAAAGGCTCTTTTTGCATCGCTTGAAATTGCATCGGTGCTGAGTATATTTTTACGATTCCAACCGTTTCGAGTTGCATCCTCTTATGCCGATTGCATCCCTCTTGGGTGTGGCTCGCCGGTTACTATGGCATGGCAACCCGCTTCCTTTCGTTGAGGTGGCACAGTCTAATTTCAAATGCATGGAACTCGAGGTTTTACCTCGGAAACCTACTAGCCCTATCCCGAAGGTTGTCTTTTCGTTGACAGCGCTAACAATGCAATCCTCACAGCTTCGTCATCAAGTTTTGCGAAGAAGAGACTGAACGTAAACGTCCGCTTTTATCAGTGTTGTGGAGTTGCCATTCCGGAGTTGGAATGATTCCTGAATCATTCCGCCCTTCCACGATTCCGGAATGGAATGGGAATGAAATTATGTGTATTCTGCCCGGAATGGAGTGGGAATGAAATGGGCCCTGTTCTTATGCGAGCTGTGTCGATATGGTAAAAGGGGCTTTTGAAACATCATCATTGCTCTTTAGGAAAATGACGGCTTGGTTATCTGATCGGCTGGTGTTCCTTCGAGGATGAAAGCTGGTACCCTCGGTGAAGCAATAAAAACTGTGGAGTTGTAGGCGTGACAAGGTATTATTCTTGGCGCCGCGAGACGCGACATTGTGGCTGTTGTGACCATGTGCGATGACAGCACCAGTCGGAGGCCACCAGGCAGGGACAATGCCACATAGCCCGCGTTTCTTGGATGCGTGACTCCACACTTGTCACAAATCTCCTAGAAGCGGAGGACATGTACTGTCCTTCTTTGAAGAAAATGGGTGGTTTGAAGTTTTGCCATCTGTTGCGATCCTTTTACGATAGGTCGCGCGATCGATATCTGCAGTACCACCATGCCAATTGCCACCAGCGTTATCGTGTGACCAATGCACGGCTTAGTAAAATCAGTGATTTCGGAACGCGTTTCGCATAGTTTTGCAGTTGTCTATGAGTTTGATAACGTCAGCTTTATGCTCGCATCCTTTGCCGGCAGCTTATTGTAGCTGTCAAGAGCCCTTTTTCACGGTTGGGAATTAGAGGAACGGAAAGGAACGGCTCAGCCATCCAAGAGTGGTAATGGGTCCAGTGTTTCCATTCCTAGGAGTTAAAAAAATGAGAATTATTGGAAAATACAATTCTCTAGAATAGAGATGGAATGGGGAAAAAGGGGGAAGGCGGCGCTTATTCCAGAACAATGGCTTTTATCCTGGAAATTAAGCGGCGACAAAGAAGCTTTTTGATGAGGGTTCGTTGTGTGCGAGTATACTTTGGTCACTCTTAGTGTCAGTGAGCTTGTGTAAAGTGAGAAACATTCCTACTCAATATCGATTGTTATGGCCCCATCAAACTGGCAGTGACTATGATCATGATCGACGTAAAATAACGAGAGTGCTCAGTGAAATCAATTCAGAAAGCTCACCCTGCGCCTAACGCTCGCTCGCTTCTTTCGCTCCTCTTTCCCCCCCGGATTTCCTCCTCTCTCCTGACCATCCACGTGCGACATCCCTCCTATGTCATCATCTGCACTTCTCAGCTCCGCGAGATTTCTTAATTTTAACTATTACCTCTCGCTCTCAAAGTTAGCGGCCCCTTCTCATCTTGTGATTGGGCTTCACAGCTTCGTTCCTCTCCAGTTGGCTAAGCTTAAAAACTCGTCGCTAGTGACCAAATCAATCAATTCCCGGTCCACGCGAGTAAGGGAACACCGGTGAAGGTTCCTTTGAGGATAAGCCACGTCTGACTGTGTTTGCACAGCGCCCCGTCGACGCGCGTTTGAATTTCGGACTTGGTTTTTCTGCATCAGCGAAGGTTTCTCGTTTTTCGTTGTATTTCGTTGTTCGCGCAACTTTGAGGACAATATATTGCTTGGGCTGCTGATGAGCTCTTGCGTGTTAGCTTGGACACAAATATAACTCACGCTGAGGTGCAACTCATAATAAAGACAAAAAGGTTATGCAAAACTAAGAACGAATAAAAATGAGTCGGCAACCATTCCCACTATGAGTATAGGGTGTCAGACCTCCGTATTTTTCATGTCTCCTTTTTTTCTTGTCTTTGGTTTATAAAGTACGTCTTCATAGTGGTAGTTGATGTAAAAGTGAGTATAGATTCCGTCATTGAGCTCTTGAGTAGATGCTGAGACGTGCTAAAATCACAAGAAAAGTGGCAAAATGAAACCATACAAAATAGTGCAGGCAATGACTTGGTCTCTGCTAAACACCAACACAGAATTGAATACAACAGGACGAGTCAAGCCTTGAACACTAAACTTACAGCATAAATTGTTAATCACAAGATATAAATAAATCGAGCATGCCAACAAAAAATAAATGCAGCACGAGGCATCACTTCAAATAAGACGGAGATTATTTGCAACTCCCGATGGAGGCGACGCCGCCCAGCGGCAAACACGTGAAGGAGAGAACAAGGGACCTATCGTCGTTTCAATTGTGCAGCGAAAACTGGCATGACCTGGCGATCAAAATGGGAAGCAGAAGAAAGCGGTTTACATTTCTTATCGTTGGAGGCCCGAATATAAAAAAGGGGGACACTTGGATTTCCTAAATATAAGGCCACGTTTTCTGTGTTTTTTTTTGTTCTTGTTCTTCCTGATATATATTAGCGTTTGTTTGCACTTGTTCACGTCGATCGCTTCCGTGCCTTTCCACTGGAGAAAATATCCACTGGCTTTATCATTCGTTACCTCGGGAATCGCAGTTTCATAACACCGAGCCATCTCGTTCCTTGACGGTTTTTCTTCCCTTTTTGCCTGTTCTCCTTCACTCGTTCGAATGGTGAGGGGGGGCGGCAGCCGACGAAATAACGATGAAATATTGGAGCTCGTCTAAGCGTGCGGAAGAAGTTTCTTGGCAAACCCGGCTCCAGATTTTCGGGGAGGTGGCTTTGGAAATAGTGAGCCCAAATTTTCAAACAATTTTCTTGTCTTTTTTTTGTTTTTTTGTTTAAGGTGTGGAAGACGAGGGAGTTTGAAGGAGCTTGAAAGATTACAGGGGTAAAGAGCGTTGGAGTTGAAAAAAGAAGTTTAAACATAAGAGAAAAAGAAAATGCGGCGTGGGTTGCTTCGCGCAGGGGATGAACGATGCGTAAAAGAGTCTCCTTTGGGAGTTTTGAAGGGCTGAGTTCAGTATGTTCTGACCCGGTTTCGCGCAACAGCCGCCAGGGTTGTTGCTGTTTATGGTGTTGCTTTTTTGTGTGTTACCGCATTATGTTTATGTGTTTGCGTGTGTCGTTCCGGTTCGCTGTGCTCTATTTGATGTTATCTTACTTGTTCTGACGCTTACCAAAAGTATTTGTTATTGTGACAAAAATAAAGTAAGGTAAACTACTGGAGAGGTAACGCGAGGCTAGGGAAATGTATAGGAGATCAGAAATTAATAAGCAATAATTTTTTGTTTTAATTTCTTTTTTTAATTGTAATTTTGTTGTTTTTAGTATGGTTAATATGAAGAAAAGAGGAAGTATTTGCCTCAGCGTCAATAAGTATAGATTCTATCCAATAAATAATTGGAAACAATAATGTATTATGAGAGCATTGCTGTCCCACGGAAGAAAGTAGGGCCGTAGAGTATTACGATACCAATATACTGCGATAGTATCTTAGAGATTATTTTGAGTACCTGTATCTTTGTATTCGAGATGCAGTTGTAGAAATGTATTTGTATCTCAATACTGAAACACTTTTCCGATGTATCGTTTGCATTGCGATACTTTGCCATGCTTAGATATTTCGATACATCTGTTGTCAAAATTTGACATACGTGCGAGGGGTCCCAGGGTTTATTAATATAAAGCCACCTCGTAACATCCTGTGAAAAAGAAAAGGGTTGGGGGGGGGGGGGGTGAAACTTTGTCCTTGCATATTGCACAAAAAAGTCACCGGAGTCGAAAAAAAAAGTGGTTCGAAGATGGATCGTTAGAGACAGTCGTTTTCTCCTGGTCTCTAATTTCTTATTCAGTGGGTCCGGCTTTCTTGTTCGAATCTTTCTCTACCCCCCCCCTGCCCTGTGTTACTCAGAAGCGCTTAAGACAACAGCTTGCGACGCATCACCGCGCGCGAGTCGCATTTCAAGTTACCGGCAAAACTGAAAATCACAACGATAATAATCCCTGGAGAAGGGGAGCAAGGGAGACAAAGGACAAACACAAATCTCCAAACACAGCTAGGTGATTGGTATGTTCCAAACAGGAAATGGCGTGAAACGGGGCTGATTTCGGGCAGACCACATTCATATCTAAGACGTCGAAGACGGTGATTCCTCGTCTTTCGCGAGATGAGGACAGACCCACGTGAGGGCGGAAGTCTTTCCCTGCCTTGACGACTCCCAGGAAAGCCGCCTCAATGCTCGAAGACTTCCCTTCCATCAAGGTGGTGTTTATTCGTTTCGGCGGTGGTAAGGAGGCTTTTCTCTTTCGCTAGTCTAGCTGGTACCGCGACCAAATCGTCTGTGCCTTGATGATAAGCTTTTTGAAAAGCTACTCATGCTGACGTGTAATTAGTTCACTTTCAAAGTTCGCATTTTTCTTTCTTTGATGAAATAAGCATGTGCATTGCTCGAGAATTCGAATGTTCCTATTTTGTGCCACGTTTGATACTTGCGGCACATGTACGACATTGTTTTAAATGCACGAAATCTTTATATGTGTTCGCGGTGCGTGACCTCGTTCGGGGAAAAGAACATGTATTTCAGTATGTATCTGTATCTGTATTCTGGGATACGTTTTTCCCCCATTCTTGCAAACATAGCTCAGGGATATTCTGTTACACCAAAGAGGCAAACATATCTCAGTATCTTTACTTTGGCCTTAAAATACACGTATCTCAATATATGTATTTTGAGATACTTTTTTTTTAGTATCTCTACCCAGTCCCAGAAAAAGTATGCAGATCCTCGATTACTTATTTATTTATGAACTTATTCAAAATATATAAAGAACCTATTCGGAATCACATGAATACAACTTTACAAAACCGCTTTATAAAAGAATAACAAAAACAGAAATGAGTGCAACACAAAAAAAAATATAATGCTTCATTCAAAATAAACGTCAGTTTTATCACCTTATAGAATCATAAGCAGGGGAGCGATAACAAGATGCTGGAAACTCAGCACGCGCTGTGTTTTAAGCTGTCAGAGATTATTACAGTCTATATTTAGGTGTGCTGACTATTGCACGCATGATTTGTTGCTTGTCCTGCACATGTGAAAAGAAAAAAATCACCTTTGTTAAAGTGCGCTAGAATGTGCATCATAAATAACCCAGATATCTTGTATTAGTCTCTTATAACCCAACGTAACTCGTAAATAAACGGTTCGAAGGACAAGCGCCTATAAAAAACAAGAGGTATACACGCTTAGGTTCTTGTCGTTTTATCTTTATTTTTTGTCTCCAAGTTTTTGTCTCCAAGTCTTGACTGTAAAAGTTCTAATTGTGAATCTTCAGCTTTCTGCCGCTCGCACTTTTGCCCTTCTATTAAGAGAGAATTATTTATTTTCTGACGCTCCCGCTTAAACTTCGACAACTAAATAGACTGAACCAAGTCAGTTGCCAAGATAATTATAGCATCAAAAGCTAACCGGGCTAAATAAATTGTATTTTAGTCGCGAGATTCAGAGCACAATCGTTAATTAAAATTATATTAATAAATTACACGCGCCCATCTTTGTACTGCGTCACTTTTTAGAATATTTCCCACATATACAATGATATCGGTATCGCAGTCTTCTAAAAAAATAAACTACTGATCAAAATGAAATATGTTCGTTGTATATGAGGTTCGGAAAAACCGAAATGACAGCAGCGAAAAAGGAAAACAATATAAAATTGGTTTGTCTATTATAATAAACAGAAACCATTCCATGCTTCTCTGATGTTGCGACTGACGCATATTACGAGCGCAGATGTAAATAGGGGGATTATTTGTGAGAAGAACGCACGTGAGTGACGCACTCAGACAAAAGAAATCCCGAAAACAATGCATGAACGGTCACGAAGGCCATTCAGCCGTTAGGCTATTTGCTTGGCCATAATTATTTTCGCCAGCACGACGGCGCAAACGTATTCGCCACATGAAGGAGAAACGTGCTCGAGCTGTCGGTGGCGAAAGGAGGTTGGGAGGAGGAAGATGGGGAGGGGGGGACGTTAGGGGGATACGGAATAGATTCGGTGTAGAGGCGATGACCCGTGTCGTGGCCATAACCACCCCAACGAGACAAACTCGTAATGACACCGAGCGAGTAATCACCGATCCGGTACACCGAGGAGGCCTAAGCTGTTCCCATTAGGCGAGTGGCGCCGTCGGTATGTTGGCGGAGTGCGCCGTATTCGGTTGTCGCCGCGACTGACTCGGCTTGGCGGCGAACCGTTTTTAGCTGCGAAAGCGATTGGAATTGGGTCAGTGAGACGCGGCTACTGGGCGTGGGCGAATCTTAACCTTGTCTTCGTGTTGATTCACTTCGCTGCGACGACGCGCACTAATACAGAGCGTTCGGGTCGAGCGTAAGATATATTTATGCATCTATTAAATATGTTTACCTCTCATTTATCGACCGGAAAGACTTCGGATATCGACCATTGAGGATAATGATGACGCAGACTGTATAGCTGTCCGTTGTGTACTATAAGCTGTCTGGTGCCTACTCCATGTACCATCGCGGACAGTATAAGCTATATCTTGCCTTCTTCCGCGTCTACAATCTTCACAACTTTTTACTGTTTGTCGATTTATCATAGAGTTCAACTAATTGGACCTCAGGTTTCGCGTTCCATTGCACAGTTTAGATTAAACCTATCTTTTATAAACTGGCATGTACGCCAAAAATGAATGAACGACCGTTGCAGCTCGCATTGTCCGCGATAGTTAATTTGCGGTAGGTAGGTAAGGTCTCTTGTCAATACATACGTTGCTGGAAAAATTGAATCCAGTGATTACTGTCTCCACGGGTAGTACCACTTAGCACTTCGGTTCGTTTGCCGATTTCTTCCTGGGGAGTTCTCAGTCACTGAGGTTTCAAAGATCAGCGCGGGGCTCATAAACATACAACGACACTTGCTGAGAAGCCGGCCCTTCCTATATTAAAAGAGAGGTTTGGAGCGGAAGGGCCAATGCTTGTCGTCGATAACAAAATCAATGTCTCAAGATGGGTTTGCAGGAAGGTGGTCCGGTGCGGATATTATTGCTGCCAACTCGGGTGTAAATAAAGGTAACGAACCGAGAGCTCGACCTTCTGGGAGATGCGGGTTCCGTGTCGTATTGTCTAATTAAGTGCAGAGTTCGGTTATCTTCGATCGCTTATGGTTCATCGTGAAGGAACGTGAGCCGACCGGAGCATTCTTTGTTTTTCTTATTGCTCCAAATTTACGGCCTTTGTTTTCTATAAAGCTATGAATTCCAAATTCTGTTTTACCGAAGTGACGCACTAAATTATTTCGCGACTTATAGTAATAATTAGCGGCTAGATGTATTTCTTCGTTTGGCTGCTCAACGTTGTGAGGCACTTTCTGAAATATTGAAAAATGCCGATTTCATGATCGCGCTAAAAGTGTCAGACTGTTTACATTTACGACTAGTTGAGTCATTGCAGATTCCTTATAAAAATAAGGTAAATATCCCGTATGAGCGTTTTTGGACGTTATGAGGCACTGCAGGGTACGGATAATTTGAACAAAATTCGTCTCTCCACAAATCTTTTAACCGAAGGTACTGAGATTTCAGGCACCACAGGGATCAGAAGATTGCCACGGCTGAACTTTAACTGTTTCAAAGTTTCGAGGTTTTGTTTATTGTTATTACAAATAAACTTTAAATACTCGTAAACTGAACGATTCAGCCGAAAACGAGAATAGACAAACATTCTTAGTACTTTTATTTAAAAAAAAGAACATCAATAGTTTCGAAAAACAAAAAAACAGTCTGAGGCGTCGCACTCTATCATCGCTGGTTTTAGGAGAGCGCTGCAAACAAACTCATCAGCGTTATGCTCGCGCACCGATGGAACATTGAATGATTCCGCGTTGCCGCCGTAACACTCCCCCGCTTCCCACCAGCCTTAAACAGGTTACTTAAAAAATATCAATAAAATTACAATTATTCTTCGTTAAAAGTATTCAATTAGATTACTTGATTACTTGAGAAGAAAAGTAAGTTGCCGTTACTTGAAAAAAGTAACTGTTTTCTTTCCGATTTTCAAAAAATCTCATTTTGCTGCCGTTTTGAAAACAATAGCGTCTTTTGCACTGTCTACTATTGGATTAGAATCACTGAATTATAAACTACTTACCTTCCCAATCCAGCGATTTTGGTATACCACCTTCTCGTCGGAGCCTTGGTTGGAGTGTTCATTCGTAAGAAACTTCTACAAACAATTGGCATTATTAGAAAGTGTGTTTGTGCGTGTAGGGGGGAGGTGATAGTACCGGTTGCAAGTAACTTTAGTATATCTTAACGTAATAGGATTATCCTTGTGAATATTTCCTAATATATATATATTTATATAATTCCGATATTACTACAAAAAGTAATTAGAACTAATTTCATTGTACCGTACAAGTCTGTTTCCCGTCGTGGAAACAGCGCGAAAACACAAAAACGTAGTAAAAACACACGTCCCGTGTGTTCATTTTCTCTTTTTTTTACGTCCTCGTGTTTACGCGTTGGTTTCCGCAATGAATTTCCACCAACTCGCCCAACTGCACTGCACCGGTATCAACTACGGTCGCATCTTCTGTGTATGCGAAGAAGTTCTTGCAAGGCGCTAATTCTCCCTAACAAGCACGTCTCACGCCACGAGCCGGACAGCGGGACGCCTCCCCTCTGTCTAGCGCGAGTGATCCTGGCAAGTTTTCGCCTTTCTAATTAGAGCCGCGCGTTCTTGAAGTGCTCCAATTACCAAGCGCAGCCGACTCCATTTTTTTCTTCTTCTACACAAGCGGAAATGGCAAGCTGCTTTGTGAGCGGAACTTCCCTTTCCGTGCAGAACGTCGGCGTCGTCTCGTGAGAACTCAAAGCGAGGGCCGTTAGAATGGAAGTTCTCGAGTTTCTTCGTTTCCCATTTCTGAAACTCTTGGCGTCCCGGTCATTAGAGCACGAGTAGAACGCACGCACTACATTCTCAGCCATTCCCTACAATTTTGGTTTTAATTTTTACGTGGCTCTTTTTGTGTGTACGTGGTTAAGGTTGAGCTTTACTCGCATCCCTATCGTTTTGTGTTTGTTTAAAAGGAGACTGAACCTAACATTTCAGTGTTCATAATACGTGGCGCACGACGTTTCCACGAGACAGCAGCCACCGGAGTGCGCGATCGCACACACAACGAAATTGACGTCATAGTCCTCCATTCACGCTTAATATTACAGTGAAAAGTATGGGCTCCGGGCAAAAAGAGAATAAAGACAGGCTTTTCATCTCCACCAGTGAAAGCTACGTGCTTGCTAGACCAATTAATCGCATACCGTTTACAGCAGACCCCACTGTGGAGATGAAACGCCTATTACAGCGGAGCTGTTAAGGACCAGTTTCCCCAGGATCGTGTCCAGTACCAAGCAAATGCCGACACAACACTCTGGTTGCCGCGGTCACTCATAGATGGCGGTAGCTGTCCAGAGTGTTGCGTTTGCCGGCTGTCTGCTTGCCGCCGTCGCTCATAGATCGCTGCAACCTTTCCAGCCTCGGCAACCAGACGACTGGTTGCTGCAGTCGCTCATAGATGGCGGCAACATTTCTTCGGAGGAAAGAGAGTGGGAGCGGAACGAGCGGCGATTTGCGCAGCAGCGCGAATGGTTCCGCAACCTCCGCGAGGCCGCTATCGCCTCAAGTTCCACTGCGTCGAGTGCTTCAGATTCCCTTTCGAAAGAAGAGCAGATCGCTCGCCTGGGAAGCCGTGCACCGCCGAGAACAGAAGCTACAGCTCCGCTGCTCTTCCCTTTTCACCAGAGTGGAAAGGCTGAAAGTTTCTTTGCTCTCCTTCTCCCGGGAGCGCACAATTTCATTGCATGTGCTCACGCTCACCGGCAGCTGCTGGCTCGTGGAAAGGATGGGCAGCAATACGTA
>JAZHYW010062403.1:0-10556 GCA_037355805.1 Ixodes ricinus | reverse complement strand
GCCTTTACGTTCCAGTTACGTATTGCTGTCGAGTGCACGTCTGAATCGGACGGGAAGTCAAGTGATAATGTTATATTGACGTTGACATCAACTGTCCCATTTGACGACCATAAAACGTCGAGTATACGTCTAAAATGAACGGGATGTCAATTGAAAACGTCATTAACTATAAAAATAACGTTCCATTTAACGACATGAAATCGT
Source organism: Ixodes ricinus (assembly GCA_037355805.1). Taxonomy (NCBI): domain Eukaryota; kingdom Metazoa; phylum Arthropoda; class Arachnida; order Ixodida; family Ixodidae; genus Ixodes; species Ixodes ricinus. Next base: position 10,352 of record JAZHYW010062403.1, on the reverse strand, counting down.
CGAGCGCACGACTGTGATAACGTCATGTAAACATGTGAAATCACGTCCCGTTCAACGACCATAAAACGTCGAGCATACGCTCCAGACTGAACGGGATGTCAATTGACACCGGTCCCTGACATGGACAATGGAGTCAGCCGAACCTGGTGGCTTCGTTGCTTTAAGGTATGTTCGCGAAAGCATGTGTATTCGGACAGAATAGCCCATTTGCTAAATATTCCAAGCGCCCCCGGCCCGCTGTCCAGGAATCAGTGGAGACAGTGTTCTTCCTAGGTGGATCGGTTATTTCGACCACCTCTTTGGTTAGACAGTTTTGGGGTGTAAATCGGAGTCAATTCCCTAAACAAAGCGCCCTAATGGCAAAGCCCGAGGACCTGTCATATCACTTTTAAGATTACTCGTCAATGACACCGTCTTCGATACTGCGCATGCTGTCCACCACTTCAACCTGAGCTTAGCTGCAGAAAGCTCTTACATTATTGTCATTCTCTTACAGCTTCAAAGTGATTGATATTCAGTTAGAAAATGCTAAAAATGCTGTAAACAGCACCGCTGACTCCGAGCTAAATTCTGGCTTTTGTTGCTGTGAATTCTCGGCTTTTCAAGCAATTCCTGCTAAAACAACATTCACGAGAATGATAATATTGTAAGAGATTTCAGCAGCTCAGCCACGTCAGTCGAATGTGAGTTGCATGCGAGTATAAAAAAAAATGCTGATATTCACGGAGAAATTTTAGAAGGGATGTGACAGCACGCTGTGGCCTCTATACGGCACTATGTTGGGGTGATCCAGGTGTTCGCTCGAGGCACTATTGGGACGTCTCGCGCTCAACGCTCAAGGCAACCTCCTGAAGGCAAGACGAATTGACGCGCCACGTCTCGTGCTCCATCGCCCTACGGAGCTTCCAGAAGAAAACGTAGACCGCGTCTATTATGGGAGTTTTAGAATAGCGTAAAGACCCTTGCGTTAGCACTACGTACAACGCACGCTAGCTGTGGACGTAACGTTACGAAGCGCGTTGAACGCGCACTTTTAGTATAGCGGAAGGCAAACGCATACGTAAAGAGTTGCAGCGCCATCTAGATGTGCTCCTGCGAACTGCTTCAAACAATCCAAGGCGGGTACTCGGTCAAGCCAATTTAACACCGCGAATCTCCTCGCTTTGCTACGAAGTGCGTGAATCTCTTTCCAGTTGCCTGTTGTGAACGTGTTTTGTCTTTTTTTTTTAGGGCTGTGCGACCAGTAGTTTGATCTATGGTTCGCTCCAGTGTGTTGGGGGATCCCTACAATCTTATGTTGGCCTCGTCATTTGCTTGGAAGTATGCAAGCAATAGGTCGCACCACTCGTGTACCGACCGCACGGTAAACACCTTTTTGGGTTCGACGGCGTCGCCAACGTTCTTGGCTATCGACACCCATCTTTGTGGGCGCTCGAAAGGGTTCGTCGCGTTGATTTCTTTGAGGAGGTTGTGGGTCGCCTGTCAATACCGCCCGATCAGGCCGAGTTCTACTCGCTCCGAGGAAGTCACACGAGGAAGCGCTACCATTGGGAAAACGTTTAATCTGTACTTAAGTTCAGAGTCCGATGAAGAGGAGGGCCAAGGCTGTCTAGTGGTCCGGGTCTTCTGTTGGAGGCCTTGCTCGGCACCGGCTCTTCCGTCTGTCTCCAGCTCCGAACTCCGCGTGTCCTCGCCCGCCACGAGCCTCGCCCTTTTTCTCTTCTTCTTTCTCTTTCTTCCACAAGGTTGAGGTCATCTTCAATGGTGAAGCGAACCCGTACAACGCGCGTAGCACTTCCACTGGTTTGCCTCACCGCCGCCATTTTCCAAACTGGAGTGGTCTCGCGCTTTCCCGTGCGCGACGAGAGCAACGAGAATGTATACGCAGGGGACCGCTACGTACGCTCGCAAAAAGCGATAGCGAGCGTACGTACGCATAGCTCGCCGCAGTACGTACGTATGGCTCATGCGCAGTATGGAGGACGCAACGTTAACGCTAACGTAGGGGGCTTACGTTTGCTGCTATACGTATTACTAAAACTCTCTATTATTGCCAATGACGTCAAGGTGTTGCTCAGACATTGTTGGGACGTCTCGCGCTCAACGTTACAAGAACCTAAAAAACGACAAAATGACGTCGGATATTGGTGATGACGTGAAGGTGTTGCACAGGACATTGTTGGAACGTCTCGCGCTCCACGTTCAAAGAACTTCCCGGAGAAAACGTAGACATGACGTCTATTATTGCCAATGACGTCAAGGTGTTGCTAAGACATCGTTTCGACGTCTCGCGCTCCAACGTTCAAAGAACCTCCCGAAAAACGTAGAACTGACGTCGAATAATGTCGATGACGTCAAGGTGTTGCTCAGGACATTGTTGGGACGTCTCTGTGGTCGACGTTCAGCGAACTTCCCGGAGAAAACGTAGAACCGACGTCGATTAATGTCGAAGACGTCAAGCTGTCGCTCAGGACATTTTATGACATCTCGTGCTCGACGTTCAAATAACTTCTCATACAAGACGTCAAACAGACGTCGATTACATTTAAAGACGCCGAGGTGAAGCTTATGACGTTGTCATTACGTCGCGTGTTTAACGTTGTCGGAACCTCTCAAGGGGACGTACCAATGCCGTGGATAAAAAGTTTGTTAAGAACTTCGACGTCGCCCAACGTCGAAGACCTTATTTCGACGTCAACTCGACGTCTTGTGCTGCCTGGGATTGAGATGCAAGCTTCTTTTGAAAAATACTATATCTTATCAACCAACACCAATTCAAACTATAGTGTTTCGAGGTTTACGATCTCCGATTTCAAGTTAAAACAACAACCTTTTTTTAACTAAAAAAGTTACGCAGGCCGACTTCAAACTTCTATGCATGCAACGGGTAATTGGACTTGCTTCACCTAAACAAAATATGCAGACAAACAGGTTGCTAGGAAATAATTACGATTTTTAATATTGCCTATAGGGAGCAAGCGGAAGCACTGCGCGTTTATTTACGTTAGCGTTCCGTGGTCCACCCTGAGCATGCCTCTATACGTACGCAACGCCGTGAGCTTCGTCATGCATACGAAGGCTCACTCTCGATATTTGAGTTCGCACTCAACGTCCCCTGCGCCCCCACCTCGTTGCACTCGTCATGCGCACAACAGTGCGAGAATCCGTTTAGATGGTTGGATGGATGTATGGATGTTAATGGCCATACCCTCTGTAACGGCGGTAGCTTGTGCCACCTAGCCTAACGATGGCTTTACTACTGACGTCTGTTGTAGTCTGCTGGATCACCGGATCGGGTGCTCCGTCGGTAGCACCACCGGCGGCCATTGATCCCATAAGTGTGACGTCACCGCTGATACCTAGCCGTTGGTTAGAAGCGTTGTTATGTGCGAATTCAACGGACTGGATCTCTCCGAAAGAACGATCGGTCAAAAATTGGACGTGGAATTTAAATGTCAAGAAAGAATAGATATTGAGAGCCTAGGAGTTCTTACTTACCACGACAGAAGTTTTGCCGAGAATCGGCTGTCTGAAATATTTGCGACGGCGACTTCTGGTCTTCGAGACATGCCGACATGCCTGCCGTGGAAGACAAACGCATGACGAACGCACGTGGAATGACATGAAGTAGGCACTGCAACAGTTTTAATCGTTCGCACAATTATACGATTTTGATTTTGTGATCATTTAGAGCATGGTAAGCCTAAGAAAACTCACAAGGTTATAAAAAGGAATTGTATAAGCTTGTGATACGTCTGACGGAAATTACCGCACGCCTGAAGATCTGATAACAATGAAGCCAGAAAAAGCATATATGTTGAGAACATAATGTCCAAGGAGCGTCGTGCCCTTATTTATTTTGCAGTTTACGTGCGGTGCAATGAAGGGGCAGTTATTTTGACTGCAACATGAGCGGTTTGAGCACCCCAAACTTCATTTCTCAGGCTCAAAGTATAGAGTTTTTGTACCTGCATGTAATCATCACACTGATAAAAAATCATACTGATATCTCTAATTCCAAATAAGACCCAAAAGATTCAAGGATCTGATTGGGCAAGTTATATTGCCACGTGCATGACCGAGATGAATTGCTTCTCCTTACATCTAGAAGGGGTAGATGAGGGAAGAGAGTTTTGCTGACTAACTCAGGTTTTCCCGACGGCAAGGAACGATCACTCTCGCTCCAGCCAACTGTCACGCCGAAGTTTCGACGGATTCCTTATTTTGTTTTGGCACAAGTTCGCCGATTTAGCCTTTATTTACAGTTTGCTGTCGTCGAGTCTATGTATCCACGAGATTTCTGGGTGAAGACCTGGGGTAAAGAGGAAAGCGTCTGTTCTCGGCCGTGCACACGGCAATATATATATATATATATATATATATATATATATATATATATATATATATATATATATATATATATATATATATATATATATATATATATATATATATATATATATATATATATATATATATATGGGTGGTTTCATCTCAAATCGTGCAGGCAAAAAGGGTCGAATTTTTAATTTCGCTGAAAAAAATATATGTTATGGCGTCGTCTCTAAAAACGCAGTAGCCACAAACCGCAAGTCCGTCGGATTTTTTGTTCTCGACTTACGAATTTTAAAAGAGGCCGCGGCGGAAAGCAGTGTTTTTCACATCCGTCGTGGGTCGGATGTTTCGCTCGATCTCCCGTCGTGGATTTTCAGTCCACATTATATTAACTTTTTTCAAGCACTCTGTGGGCACAGGTAAAACGCTCTAATACCATGAAATAATTTTAGGCGTTTTGCTTTTTTTCTGCAAAAATGTCAAAAACGCCCCCTCGGTCAATTGTTGACGAACTTTGACAATTAAATACTGGCGATCTACTTGGGTTACATCAATATTTTTTATGTCTATGGAGAGCCCCAAACACGCTCTTTATAGATATTATAAAATGATTTAGCTGTATTAAATATCCTTAGCGGGACGTTTACGTTAATGTTATGCGAAAACCAAAAAGTACCAATTTTAAGATCGATTTTCTCAAAAAACCCATTTTTTATTTTTTTATTTTTTGTTAAAATGTAGATATGATAGTTGTCTACTCGAAAAGCAAGTCGAGAAAGTGTATATTTTGTTTGTATGTTCTATATTTAAGCATCAATATCGTACAAAAACGTGTTTTTACGGCTTGAAAGGGACTTGCGAATTGCGCGTCTTCACAAACTTGGAAATATTTTTGCATTTTTTTAAAGCTCCCACATAAAAATGAAATACAGTAGTTCCACCCTGTTATATTTATTGATCATTTAAATTTTATTATAGGCGGCAAGCTACATTGGAGCAGTTCAAAAGAGAAAGCAACACTTCTTAACAGACCAGCAGGCGTCGTAAATTTTTAATGTATAGAAATCGGCAGACGTCGTATTGATTCGGGGCCTTCATTGGCCTATATTAACGTCCCGCCCTTTCGGAACCAGCAGATGACCACGACCTTTCGCGCTCGTTGTGTTAGATAGGACGGCCCGTGACAGTAAAGCGAGCAGCGCACCCTGTGTCACGAGGAGTGAAATGGTACGAATGTGTCGTTGACGCGGCGAACAGTGACGGCCACCCAGGAGGAGTCAGTCAGTCAGAGTATTGCAGAAGGGAAAGCAAAGGAACTGTTGCCTGGGAGGATGAGAACACCACGGCCTTACAATATCGACGGTCAACAACAGTTCTGCCTGCCAAAACAACGCCGCGTGCGAGCTAAAACCGGCGGCGCGGGCACGCACACGAAGATGGGCCGGTTTCGTTAGGGATGTGGGAAAATTTTGAAACCAGCCATCCGTGCACGCGTGAAACGATACCGCGTATTTGCCCAAGCTTCGAACGCCCTATCCTAGAAATGGCCGTGCTCTGCAAAGTGGTTGTCCTGTGCTTGTCCTCCGTGTTTTATTCTTTCAATTTTATGTACTCTATCTCCCTCCGCGGAAATCCGATAGCACCGAAGGGTTATCTCTTTTGGAAACAGCAAAGCCCGGAGACTAGCATCAAAAACGAGCGTGTTGGTAAATATACTTGTGTCTATTCTGCCCGGAGACTAGTTGGGTCGAAGTCAGCCTCCTTGTCAACTATAACCGTTTGTGAAGAGTGGTCTTCTCCCGAGATGAAAAGTTAGCGCCGGCTGACGTGTTCTTTTGAAAAAGGGAAGGGGAAAGAGAAAGTTTGAGTAACTGCATGCAGTAACTACCTCGAAAGCTCCTCTCACGATATGAAGCTCGAGGCATGTTACGTCTCGGTTACCTTCTGGCGCACCGCTGCTTGAAACTATTCTTCACTTTGTTCCGCACAGCCCCGACGGATGTGCGGAACAGAGTGAAGAATAGATTCGAGCATCATCTGGACGCCATCATCCTGCCAGGCTTCAGTGTCGTGGGACTGGACTCGGCGTCGGTCAGTTAAGACTTTTTTTATTTTATTTCGTGAGTGTTTCTTCACTCCGCTGAACTTTGTTTCTCGGGTGCGGTTCTGCTGAACTTTTTTTTTATGTTTCGTTACTAACTGTTTGTTAGCATTGTTTACTTGTTTGGTTTATTTCTTCATGGCGTAGCGGCCTGACGGTGCTGTAGAGAGCGTGTTCGCACGCATTTGGTTGTGTCCCGTTTAGGGAATGCCCGGAGGAGTTGGTTTTTATTCTTGCCGCGTGCGGCTGAGTTTTTCTGTCTTAATTAATTTTTTTTTCCTTTACGTGTCGTTGACTTCTTTGTCTGACTCTCCACCAGGCGTGGACCTATCGCCTTGCCACCGCTCGAACCTAAATCTTTTATTTTTTTACCGCAATTTTCGTTAAGATCGGAGTTGGGTAATTTTATTCTTATTTATTTATTTTTATTCCCTACCCTTCTCCGTGACAATCTCTCCGTGTGTTTCGGATCGTTTTTGTGTCATCACTTTTGTGTATTACGGAAGTGAAAGGCCATTCCCTGGTGATCTGTGCGATGTGCGGTGAACAAACCCTAGCGTTTGGTTTCGGAAAGAATGGTATATAATAGATCAATGATGTGGTGATTTTTTATGTCTTAGTAATATGACAGCTAATAGCTAGTCATGGTAGTTTACAGTGAAAGTTTTATAAATCGAAAAAATACAACGTCTGTGCCTCTTCGATATTGAAGGTCTACTAGGCCTGCTGATTTGATTAGATATGTTTCTCGTGGTTTCCCGCTCTTTTCAAAACATAAATAACTATTCAATACCACAAAATGCGTTTATAAGTGATTACAAAACGCAGACGAAAATTCAAGAAAACTTTTTTACAATTCATAGAAGCGCACGTCTTTTTTTGTCTGACTTAGGTCTTGCAAAACGAAGACGTCTTTTTCCGATATTGAGGCTTAAATATAGAACATACAAACAAAATATACACTTTCTCGACTTGCTTTTCGAGTAGACAACTATCATATCTACATTTTAACAAAAAATAAAAAAATAAAAAATGGGTTTTTTGAGAAAATCGATCTTAAAATTGGTACTTTTTGGTTTTCGCATAACATTAACGTAAACGTCCCGCTAAGGATATTTAATACAGCTAAATTATTTTATAATATCTATAAAGAGCGTGTTTGGGGCTCTCCATAGACATAAAAAATATTGATGTAACCCAAGTAGATCGCCAGTATTTAATTGTCAAAGTTCGTCAACAATTGACCGAGGGGGCGTTTTTGACATTTTTACAGAAAAAAAGCAAAACGCCTAAAATTATTTCATGGTATTAGAGCGTTTTACCTGTGCCCACAGAGTGCTTGAAAAAAGTTAATATAATGTGGACTGAAAATCCACGACGGGAGATCGAGCGAAACATCCGACCCACGACGGATGTGAAAAACACTGCTTTCCGCCGCGGCCTCTTTTAAAATTCGTAAGTCGAGAACAAAAAATCCGACGGACTTGCGGTTTGTGGCTACTGCGTTTTTAGAGACGACGCCATAACATATATTTTTTTCAGCGAAATTAAAAATTCGACCCTTTTTGCCTGCACGATTTGAGATGAAACCACCCATATATATATATATATATATATATATATATATATATATATATATATATATATATATATATATATATATATATATATATATATATATATATATTATGTTGGGGACAATTTGTTTGATCACTCATATGTGAGCTGAAGAATTGTGCTGTCAGAAATCCTTGAAAAGCGTGCTGGCCTGCACTTCAACCTTGACTCACTCCGAGTCGTCGTCGTTCGTGATTCTTCACAGTGTTTAAACGTTGTCGAATATTTCGGAGAAGCGGATCGCTGTCAGTGTGTGCAAGAGCACTCCAGCTCGGAGCTCGTAGAGCGAAGGCTCGCACTGCATAACCCAGGGATCGTGGGTTCGGTCCCCACCCCTGCCCGTTTCGATCTGGATGAGCATCGTACAGGCGTGCGGTCTTATATCCCTACTGCGTGGTGCACGTTAAATATCCCAGGCTAGCGGTTGTACTTTACTGGCTACATTTTTCATTTACAGCTGGGAGAAAGGTCGGCCGTTGAGGTAGGCTTAGTTTTAGGCTCTATAAACATACACATACCCCAATTTTTGTTCAAATATTGCGGAGCTCTAGCTCTTCGGGAAGGCGTTCGCACGATCGCTCACCTCGAGAGTCGATAAAGGCTGCGTACGAGCACTCTTCGCTTCCGAAATCCCACTAAAATTTGATCGGAGAACAGAAGTTTCGTCGATTGTCACGAACTTCCTTCAACGCATTCGCGTACTCCCTCATCAAGAACTACTGATCACGCGAAGCCATCGGGTCGTCTGCTAGCAAGGCAAAAACTTGATATGAAACATTATTACGTGCTTTCTTCATCACTTTATGTACTGATACGATAGAAACAATTTTAATCATTAGATATTTAAAAAAAAAACAGTGCCTGCAAAAATATTTTTTTTTATCACGCAATTTCTAACCTCACGTCGAGACAGACCCCTTGCATTTGTCCATACCAACAGCCCTGGCGATGGTTTGTTTGTAGCGGAGCGTTATGTTGGGACGTTATCACGTACAGGGTCACTTGCTTGATACCAAGCAATACACACAAGTTTATGGAAGACCCACTCAAAACTTGAAATGTTGAAGCCTGGTAGGCCGTGCTCGAAGGCGAGTAATTTATAATTTTCTGGGATCATCATATCGGGTGTTTCAAGGTCGAATCAATATTTTTCAAGTGTATCGGATGCCAATTATAAAATTAAATATGCCGAAGCACCACTGGCTGCTCCGGCGCCTCTTGGTACAGTAGCTAAATAATGGACGCGTTCAACAAATGAACGACACGCACCGAGTTATAGTTAGCCCCAGAAACCCTCACTGCAGTTCAAAGCAAAAGCTTGCACCATTCGTTTTTTGTACAACCGCTTGAAACGATACGAATGTCCGCAGTAAAGGCCTTTTAACTTATCGTCTGCTGAGCTCTGATGGCTTCGAGATCATGAATGAATCACATTGACTCTCGGCAACCCTTGTCTCATTAAACCGGATCACTATTTACGCATAACAAATTCGCAACCCTCGGCCCTCACCTACAAAACATTAATTAAAAAAAAAATGTTTTTTTAACACTGTTGGTGTTTTCGCCCGGAATATAATTTATCATTTCTGGAAAACACGATACAATTTTTATGAAGAGAACAAACTTCTAAGGTAGGTAGCTGCTTTCTCCTTTTCTCCTATAGAGTCCCATAGAGCGTCGATCCGATGATCCAGCCCACTACAATACTTATCAGTGGGCTTGAACTCTGTGGGAACCTTGCCGGCTAATCCCTCATCTAGGTCTAGTCTGCGAGCAGGCTGTGGGAGTCGTCGTCACCAATGGCGGCGGCATTCCGGATACAGGGAACCGAGGCCGAATTCCCCGAAGGGGCCGGTTCTCCCTTGCCCATTTTGGGTGAACGCGCCTTCGGCACACCCTTGAGAGTTGCATAATGGACGCGACTGCTAGTGGCTTCCCGGGCGCGTCCATTCTCCCGAGGCTACATAAGCTGGCCCCGAAGGAGTGCCAGGGGCTCTCGTCGGCGAGGCCCTGGCTCTACGGAGCTCGGTTTTCTTTGTGGGCCTCCGACTTCCCGTGAATCTGTCTAATGCGGCAGCGCGGGAAACCGACCGAGGTGATACTGGCAAATGAGCCAGCGCCCAGACTTTTCTTGTTTAAGAGCGAAGCGTGTTGGCATTCTCAGTCAATAAACACGTCTTTATCCGGACCCAAGAACCTTGTGTGTTTCCTGGTAGTAAAGCCCCAAAAGGGCAAATCCCACATTTGGCGCCCCAACGTGGGGCTTTCCATGGACTTTGCAAAGACAGCAGCATCCATC
>JAZHYW010062402.1:0-28422 GCA_037355805.1 Ixodes ricinus | reverse complement strand
CAGGAAAGGCTACAAACGCGAGCTCCTTGCTCTAAGGCATATCTCGCTGGCACGAGCTCTCGTGACTTCAGAGCAGCTGCCAACGCTATGAGCTCGCGCTTGTAGCCTTCGCTGCGGTACAACATAAGGTGAAACGAAGTATAGTGCTGGATTGGTCTGCGCGTTTTCGCACGTGGAAAATTCGCCTTCGGAGCTCGAGTAGTCGAGGAGGAAGCCCTCAGTGGTCGGAAAAATGGCACCGCGGGCCGAATGCCCTCCGTTCGAGCGGCGAGTGCAGCGCGATCCCCTCGTGCCGAAATTTTCTGAAATTTCAAGTAGGCTCTAAATTCAAGGGTGCTGTGCAATGATATTGGGTATAGAATGTTTCTCAATTTACACGATGTTTACTGGCACTATTGGTACCCAAAAATACTCGAACGTAACGCCACTGACCAAGAAGCGTCTTCGTCACGGTGGAATTCCATGGATAAAAGCGGACCTTTTCTTTCAGTCTCTACCTTCGCAAAACTTGAGAACGGAGCTGGGGGACAATGCCAACATTGCGATCCCCGGAGTGCGTCGTCCAGCTTTGCGATCCCCTCTGTGACCATATTTAAATGCTGCTCATACGGTGTACACAAAGTCTGCGTGGGTATTCGATTTTGACTCGTGACAATCAATGCATCGACATCGACAAACCTTCGGGTCGTGGCTTGTGCCCAATCGCTGGGATGACTGGAATAGCCGAACCTTAACAATGTCTGGAACTCAGCGCGCGCCTTGTACTCTGCCAACCCCAACGCGTGGCTATGTTAAAAATTACAGGGTGGCAAATTGATGGTCGAGGCATATTTGTAGAAACCACAGGGATGATTATCTATGAATGCGATAACATTTATTGTTGCACACTGCCAAATTTATCGGGGAAACTGAATTGGCGCATAGGTCATGACGTCAATTTTTGCGTTAAATTTAACGGGGAAACTCGCCGCTAAATTTAGCGTCATCCCCTAGGACGACGCTAAATTTTTGTCGTCCTTGAAATCACCCTAGAGGTCGTCCTTGAGGTTGTCTTAGACGTAGTTCTTAACGACGTCCTAGAGTACGATGTCAAAGACGACATCTAGAACGACCTCTAAAGGGCGACCTCGAGGACGACCTCAAGGACGGCGTAGTTTCTATGCGGTGCCATGATGTAATAATTTTTGTTTTATATTTGTTTCGTGAATAATCAACGGTGGTAAAAAAACTCTCAAAATCCTAAACAGCACTATTCTACTGATACTGTGTTTACAACTCTATCTAAGCGTCCTCGCGATTTATCAAACTGTTGCCCACTTTGTTTTTTTTTCTCTTCTGTAAACTCTAAAGTTATTTAGAACCGGTACAATACTTTCATATGTATAGGGGACCCTTTTTTGCGCACCGTTTGTCAAGTGAGAGTTGCAAGCAGGTTGCCTGAGTTGATTGTTTCCACGTCTTCGATGTCGGGTGGTATTCATGGATATTTAAAGGAAGTCGTTGCCTCATGTAAATTTCTGTTATCTCGTTTTTCAGTTGAGTATTTGAGTGAGGTTCCTCGGAAAAGATTGTATAAGGCTGTGTGCGATACTGTGTTCCCTGTACCTCTATACAGAGCCTCATACTGTGCAGGCCCAGAGCAAGATGTCTTGAAGCGCGTTAAGAGTATGGTGGTGCCCGCAGGCACCAAGACTTCTTCTTTAAATTACATTCAGGTACACTGCCGGTCAAGACGTGGCTAAACGAGAGGGGACTTTTTGTACCATGGGGGGATCACTGTTTTTTATGCAAGAAACTAGAGACGGTCGAGCACGTGTTTCTTGAGTGCTGGGATGGGGTCTTCTTCTGGGACGTCCTCCAACGTACCCTGAAAAAGGACCTCCCCCTAGACGCGCATGGAATCCGTTATCTTTCGGTTAAAAACGAGGAAGGTTTTCCCTTTGACCTGGTTATGCTGTTGGGTCTGCACAGTATTTGGAAGTCCCGAATGGCTGTACACAACACTGACAATAATGTACGTGAGGCGCGGGAATATTTTCGTGAAAGTGTATCTTTGTTAGTTGAAGTCAACAGAGCACAGAAGTGCGAGCCTGAGTGGCTTCCGCGCATTGAGGCACTTTTGTCCATGAAACAATTTTAGCCCCCAACGCCAGTCACTTCGGACTGGTTTAGTTTAGCCTTGCCCTTTCCTATGTTTTGAGCGATATGCCTGCCTATTTGACAATGTAAAAAATCCGGCAATAAAGAAAAAAAAAAGGATCGGTGGCCGAGTGGGCTAGCGCACACCAGCTCGGAGCACGTGGAGCGAAAGCTCGCGCTGCAGAACCCAGGGATCCTGGGTTCAATCCCCACCCCTGCCCGTTTCGATCTGGATGAGCATCGTACCGGCGTGCGGTCGTGTATCACGATTACTGCGTGGTGCACGTTAAAGACCCCAGGCTAGCGGTTGTACCGCACTGGCTAAATTGCTTATCTACAGTGGGTAACAATGTCGCCATGTTCTGGCAGACTAAACTCCTGCTGTATAAACAACTAACGACTAATTTGTTTGTTTGTTTGTTTTCATATGTATACTCCTTTTTGCCACCAAATATGGGCGCCGAGGATAAGGAGGTGGTTTGACAAGATATTATTTTGTTTGATAGCTTCATTCCGCGTATGTGCTCAGTACAGTGCGATGGAATGGGTGTACCCGGACAGTCCACTTTCGCGAACACACGGGATTTTACACAAAACCATCTTCAACAGGGGCGCGAAAGAACTATACTTGCCATGGGTGCCATTACTCATAGGTACGCCACTGTACCCTCCCAAACAGTTTAGAGCGCCGCACTACGCGTGCGCAGCCCGACTTCCAAGCTGCTTGGGACACCCAAAGGTCCCCCCCTATTCTAAAGCCCGGTTCACACAGTTGCGTTTGACTGCGTTTGACTGCGTTGCGGACGCGAGACACCAGGACATCCCTGCTTCTTATATCGCGTGCCAAGAATATTCCTTGAATTGGATTCCACGCTTCCATACGAAGCACAGATGTGCCGGTGACTCGCTTTCGGTTCTCGCCGCAACGCAGTCAAACGCAGTCAAACGCAACTGTGTGAACCGGGCTTAAGACTTCTCTGATGAGTACTCTTGATGACAATTAAACAACATTCGCAAAGTGGCCCTCCCCTTTTCGGCACAGGATCAACAAAATAATTTCTCTCGCCAGTACCGAACGTGCCTTTTTATTCGAGGCGAACCACAAAGCGGAACGGAATTTTGCCTCGAGCGAGAATAGTGAGCATGATGCGGACCAGCCGCGTCGTCCGTATAACGCATTTCGCTGAATAAACTTGAGAAATAATAATAATAACGGTAATATAGTTTCTTCTCTCATTTTCTTTTTTATTTTGTTGTACTCTTTTTTTTTTTACATTTTCTCGTTTCTGTATCTTCCCTGCGTTGTCCGAGAAAAGCCAATATCGCGTCTCTTCCGCGATATTATTTATTTAGCTAGCACCGACGCTAGCTAAGCAAGAGGAAATAAGAAAAAAAAGAGTGAAATAGAGGGGGGAACGGGCGGAAGGGTGCGCATTTCAGGAGTCAGTCGCAGGTGGCGGTCAGGATGGAACATGTTCCTCCAATATATATGCGCTCGAAAGGATATATAACTGCCGAGCACAAAGATGTCTCGCTGCGGTCGGGAACCGCCCTGGGACGCCGCAAGATTTCGAACGTTGTGCAAGACTAAAAATAAAAACGAAACTTATTTTCTCGGTTTCTTGATTTTTTTTTATAATTATTAACATTGCTGTACTTTTTTTTATGGCTATGCTTGTTTTTAAATCGCTCTGTTGTAATAAAAGGATGACATTTCTGTGGCGCGGTTGGCTGACGCAGACAACGTCAGCGTTAAAGGGGTAATGACACAAAAATTTATCTATGCTCGTCGCGAACTATTTCGTGCTACGCTGTCACGGCTCACAAAAACTTCGGCAGTGCTCCAACTCTGTCAAAGCCAGTTGCGCGAGGGCACAATGAGACGCAAGACAAAACCACGTGCTCTCAACAGTAGTGCGGGGCTGTAGAACTTTGGAAGCTACCCTAGCCTAGACAATGTAGAGCACAAAATAGTTGATGCTGACATTAACTTTATGTCTGTAGTATACATGGAAAGCTGTAAACCCTCAAAAATGAAGCAAAACGACACGCATGGTGGGGTTTGCACCTTGAACGCTACAATAGACTCGAAACTCCACTCAAACTCCACTTGAGATCTCTTTGGCGCTTCATAGTTTGGACTCGACTCCAAACTACACTCGACTGATAATATTTATAAAAATCCGCATTCCCGCTTAGAAACGCAGCCATTTTTATTGATTTCAAAAAAGCTTATGACAACTGTAACTCATCATGCGCCGTCTTATGTTAAAACTTCGCTCGTTAAAGGGATCCTTCAACGAAATTTGAAATATTCCCGTCGTGTTAAAAAATAGGTTGAATATGATCCACAATATCCGTAAATGACAATCGCACGTTTGCATTTTGATCCTGGTGGCTGTATTTTTCGTTATAAACGGCCCACTCTGGCAAGCGCTCGGAGAAGGCCCAGCGCAATCGTGACGTAGGTCGTCTCAAGACGAGCAAAGCTACGGCGAGGCTGACGTCGAGAGGATGGCCTATAGTCGGTTACAAGTCAAGAAGGTAGGAGAAGCTCCTCCCATAATCGTGATGCGACCGTTTGAAATCCATCCGCAGTCGAAAGAATAGTTCCCTGGAAACACCCTTGTTCCGCTTCAATGAATAGATACTGGCTACAGAGTGATGCCAACTTGTCTCCGACCCCCCCCCCCTTTTTTTTTTTTTTTTGAAAGCGACTTTTGTATTTATCGGAGAGGAAACCGAGCCCCTGAAAGTGGCCTTTGTATTCACGGAGGGAAGCTAATCCTCCAAAGTCGTTTTTGTTTCCATCGGAAACAAAAACGACTTCTAATCTCCCTCTCGCGGCTTCCACAACGCCACGTTTTCATTGTAAGTGCTTGAGCGTCACCCATGAAGAGTACAATTTCTACATGAAGAGTGGCACGAGCGCTTTCAAGTGCTCGGGCTGCATCCGAAGGAGTAGTGCGTCACCGAGGAATGACGCCGCTGCTGGTATCGGAGGTGTGGTTCCCGCTCCTGTGGCGTTCGTCGAACCATCGAATGCGACGCTCGATGACGGCTCCGTTCCGCCCGCTCTGCTACGCCTCATCGAAAGCCTGTCAAGCAAACTGGACATCGTAACGGCAGAGCTCAAGTGCCTTAGGGCGGACAACAACAGCCTTCGCTCCGAAGTGCTTCATCTCCGTAGAAGTGTCCATGAACGAATGCCGCTTCCGTCTTCTTCATCAACCATGTACGCGTCCATCGCAGCGCTGCCGCCTGCTGCGCCAACGTCAGTGTCGAGACCTCGAGCTGCAAATTCGCTTCTCAACGCAGTTCCAGGGACGAATCTGGGTGAGGCTGGCTTGGAATCGAGTTCCTCGAAGGGTGCGAGAGCTGCGGGTGGGGAGGACGCTGTGGACGACGGCTACACAACGGTGGGGCCCCGACGGCGAACCAAGCCGACAGCTGGAACGGCTAAACCAAGTAAGGTGACAGCTGTCCCTCGGAAGAATCGTCGTTTGGCACTTTTTGTATCTAGGCTAGATCCGGATACGAGTGTGGACGATGTTCTTGCACTTATTGAACCTCTTGTAGCGGGGAGGCAGGTCCTGTGTTCAAAAATGTTTACACGATTTGACACATACTCTTCGTTCCACATCTCGGGTGACGAGTCAGTTTTCGACGCAATTAACAAATCCGAGGTGTGGCCCGAAGGTAGCATTTTCCATCAGTTCTTTGGTCGACTGGACAAGTCTCGTGTTCATACTGATGACGGAGTAGAAACCGTTCATGACGCACAAACTTAGCGTGTTTTACCAAAATGTACGAGGCCTGAGGACTAAGGCCGACGAGTTTTTGTACAATTCAACTATTTCAAGTCATGATATTTTATGTATTTCCGAAACCTGGCTTTGTGATGGTATATCAGTCTCTAATTACTTCAGCCCCAGCTACACGGTCTATCGAAGGGATAGAGACTACTTGTGTACGGGGCAAACGATGGGAGGGGGCGTGTTAATTGCAACTAAAGTTTCCGTGGCATCGCATAGGCGGTTTGATCTCGAAACTTATTCAGAATGTGTTTGGATCGAGATTAAGGCAAGGGACGGATTTAATTACCTGATAGGAACGTACTATTTTCCCCCGTTATCTGATGAAACCACTTTCATTGAACATTTTGAATCTCTCGGTAAGCAGATCGATTTTGACAAGTTTCGTGTTCAGATATACGGAGATTTTAATCTTCCGGGTGTAGAGTGGTCATTGCAAGCTTTAAACAATAATACGTTAACAGCTAGAAAGGCCTTTTCTTTGTTGTCTTTTATTAACTTGAGTGGTCTAGTACAACTAAATTCAATACCGAATTGCGCAGGTAATATCTTAGATCTCGTTCTTTCAAATGTCCACATTCTAAGCTTAAGTCTGGCTTCCGATCCTTTGGTACAAGTTGATAAGTTTCATCCACCTTTAATAGTCCAGTTATCTCTTCCGTGGAAGTCGCGGATATCGTCAAAGCCATTAGCTTACAGTTTTTTAAAAGGAGATTACCTTGGCTTGTATAAATGTATTGAAACTTTCGACTGGTCTAACGTTCTCGCCATGTCTGATGTCGATCGTGCTACCGAGACTCTAACAACAATTGTAAAAGATGCCATCGACACTTTTGTCCCGTATCGTTCAACAAAGCCATCCAAATATCCTGAATGGTTTTCCAGGGATTTAAAAAGTTATTTGGTCAAGAAAGAACATTTCCACCGTCTTTATAAAAAATGCGGCTCTTCACTTATGTACACCAAATTCAGTTTATATCGGGCCTTGGCGAAGAAACTGTTCAAGCGCGATCAACGCATGCATCGTGACAGCGTTGAAAAAAGCTTGTTTCGCCGCCCGAAGACTTTCTGGAAGTTCACGAAACAACATACACGTGACGTTAGTCCTATCATCTGCTTACGTGCCTGTTCAGATAACGCCCCAGGTTATGTTTCATCACCTCATGAAGTTGCAGATGTTTTCGCTGATTATTTTGCCAAATGTTTCTCTGACAATCAGCAATCAGTTCAACCGGAGGATAAGGAGCTGATTTGTCACGATTTTTTGAGTTCCATAAGAGTGGACTCTCTTGATATTGCCGAGGCGATAAGAAAGTTAAAACCCAAGTTTTCTTCTGGCGTGGATGATGTACCAGGCTTTGTTATCAAAGGTTGCGGTCAGCTGTTCATTCCTATCTTGAAACACATTTTTAATATGTCACTCAGTTCAGGCGTTTTCCCTTCGCTCTGGAAAAAAGCAGTTGTTGTTCCTATCTTAAAAGGCGGTGACGCATCTATAGTTGCGAACTACCGTCCAGTTTCCCTGCTTTGTGGTTTTTCCAAGGTTTTTGAGATTGTTGTGCATAGCAGGATGACTTTTTATTTCCGTCAAAAATTAACGCCCTTGCAGCACGGTTTTTTAAAGGGTAGGTCTGTGGAAACAAATTTGTGTACGTTTTTAGATTACAGTGTGCCGTTTGTTTTAAATAGAGAACAAGTAGATGCAATATACTTTGATTTGTCAAAAGCCTTTGATAAAGTGAGTCACGTGTTGCTTTTGTCCAAGTTACATCTGTATGGTGTCTGTCCAGAATTGTGTAACTGGTTTAAGAGTTATTTGTCTTTTCGATCAAATAGTGTTAGGGTCGCTGACAGTTATTCCAAAGAGTTTTTTTCAATGTCAGGCGTACCCCAGGGATCAATTCTGGGTCCTCTACTGTTTTCAATTTTTATAAATGATATAGCGTCATGCGTAAAGAACGTTGAACTCCTTTTATTTGCTGACGACATCAAGTTGTTCAAGAGTGTTCACTGTCCTTTAGATTGTGATCTGATACAACATGATGTGTCTAATATAGCAAAGTGGTGTAAACAAAATCAGTTATTTCTTAATCCTTTGAAAACAAAAGTGATATCTTTGTGCAGACGCCGTGCGATCATAAATAACACTTATCACCTTGAGGGAAATCCGATTGAACGAGTGTCAATTGTAAGGGATCTTGGTGTGTTCATTGACTGCGGATTAACTTTTAAAAATCATGTCTCTTTTGTTGTCAGCTCTGCAATGAAAGTTTTAGGAGTTATATCGCGTTTGACCAAGCATTTTAAAAAGCCCCATTGTTCAATACATCTTTTTCAGTCTTTAGTGGTTTCAAGGCTTGAGTTTGCTTCGGTGATTTGGAATTCATTATCTGTAACACAGGCTTTGATCATAGAACGTGTGCAAAAAAGATTTGTTCGAATTGTCTATGATAGATGGATTGGACGACGCGTGTATTATGACTATGAATGCTTACTAAATAGATTTTCGCTGAAGCTTTTATCACACAGAAGAACAGTCCTTGACTTGGTATTCCTGCATAAGATCATTAATGGTGCCATTGATTCTTCATGGCTTATTAGTAAAATCAATTTCCATGTTCCTTTCCGCGCGACGAGACAGTTCACCTGTTTTGATATTTGCTCACCATGCCGTGTGTCACCTCTTTCTCGTTTACAGACATTATATAACAGCATTGTGCCACCTCAAGTTGACATCACCACACCCCTGCCTACATTTCGCTGTCAGTTGGACGAACTTTTGGTCACTTCATAGCGCGTCAGTGTATATGCATGTATATTTCTTTTTTTTTTTAAATGAGTAGGATTATTGTTTAAGTATTTCTATTGTACGAGTTGGTGTACCTAAGAGAAGGCCGCTCGGCTGTTTTAGGGCACCCGAAAAATAAAGATTATTATTGTATTTTTATTAAGTCAGGGGTCAGAAAGATAAAGCAAATATTCAAAGCAAGACAAACCCCTCTCGCGTTGGCCAAGACGTCACGGAAACGGTGGGACGCTATTGGATGGGGAGGTGGCGGAGGGATATACAATTCCCTTTGAGGGGCATTTGCCGCTACCTTCTTGACTTGTAACCACCGAAGCGGCTGCTTTTGTACGAATTTTGAGTGACGGGTTAATCTTCTATAATCTTGTAAGGGGGACAATAGCGACTTCTGCAACACACAAAAGGGATTCTCGGGAAGAGGGAGTTCCTCCTTCCCCTTCTCTCGTCGTGGCCGGAGGCGAGACGACCTCCCGCACTAGCTGTCAGGGTCCTAGACGAGCATTACAAACGAGGCGTTAGCGACATCCACCAGGTGCTCTTTGATAATCGTCTAATTCGTTTTAAGATTCCTTTTCGAGACTTTTCTTAGCAAGATATTGGTATGTTTCATGTGATACTGCTCTTTTGAACACATATAGACCAAAAAAAAGAGCGCCGAAATTTCGTTGTAGTATCCCTTTAAGAATAGACCCATTTGTAACGAAATGGATTGTAGGTTTCCTTTCTAATCCAACTCAATGTATTCATCATGCAATAAAGATTCGTCACCCCAACACCGTAAAATCGGGCGTGCCTCAGGGAACCGTGCTTGGTCCCACTGTCATTTTATATATATATGTTAACGACCTGCCTACTCGTCTTCAGTCCACGATAAGATTACACGCCGACGACTGTGTTACATAACGGAAAATAGAGAGACTGGATGACTGTACACTTTTGCAGAGTGATCTGATGTGTCTTGAGACGTGTTGGTGAAGAGTGGCAGTGGCAAATTAGCAAAAAAAGTCAAATTTGGGGTTTTACGTGCCAAACCAACGAAGGGCATCTGGCACGCCCCAGCGGAGGACTGAGGATTAATTTCGACCACCTGGGGATCTTTGACGTGCAACCGAAAGCTCGGTTACAGGCGCCTACTCCACAGTGGCAAATTAACGTTTCCCAAAACAAAATATATGAACTTCAATAACAAACGCACATCAACACAATTTAACTACACCTTTTTCCGTGTCCCCTGAAAAGTTCATACCTATCAATATATTAGACTTCATTTCCGCCCAACCTATCGTGGGAACCACATATTAACCACGTCACGGCAAAGGCTAATCAAACTTTAGGCTTTCTAAAGGCCCGTTCACACTCTTACGACCTCTTAAATCTTGGTTCCTTACAACCTCTTAAACCAGAGGACACAGTGGCGCCATCTATCGGGTTGCAGTAAACTTGACAATCCGGCATATTTTCTATTTCTCCCGCGCATTATCCTTTCTTTCTTGTCTCGAAAAACTTTTGGAAACGTTATAAACGAGCCTTTCTCATAGGTATTACGCACATTCGACCTCGAAAATGCCGCAAAACCGTCGCTCTTGTGAAATGCAGTTCCACGATCACCGCATAGATGGCGCCAGAAATGAAATTTTAAGAAGTTTTAACAGATCTGGTCGCTCTCGGTCGAAGTCGGTCACAAGAGTGAGACGGGCCCTAAGACGTCACTTACACTTGGCAACACGGGGAACAAAACTGATTGCATACACATCTCTTCTTCGTCCCAAGCTGGAATACGCATCATTCATATCTTATTGACAAGTTAGAAGCCATTCAACCGTGCCACACGCTTCGTTCTCCGCAATTATACCCGTACAAGTATAACAACACTAAAATAACAAACTAATATACCCTTCTTGCTGACCAACGTAAAATAACACGACTAACTGCCCTTCATCACCTGTACTATCATTCACCTCAAAGGAAGAAAAAATATTGCCCGGCTGCTAACCACGTCTCGGCACGCACAGACAACTCACAGAAACTTCAGCTTGCCACTCCTAGAACTAACACTTTCAAATTTTCTCCGTTACAGTTATCTATATCAGACTTGGATTCCCTCCAGGATGACGCCCGTAACAGTAAAGGAGCCCGTTAGATTTCGTTCGGCGGTCGCCACTCTTTACACCTATGTGTAAAAATAGAGGCAGGAAGGAGGAAAAGATTCCTCCTTCCGCACATTTTTAGACTTGTAGCCTATGTTTTAAAAATATATGAGTCTCCTTCGTCTTAAAATGATCCTTGTTGGTGACATAAACATCGATTTACTTGCCGAAAGCACGCATCAAATAGAGTTCCTAACTCTTATACAGTCCTTTGCATGCTTCAATAGAATTCACACTCCAACTCGCGTCACATGCACTTCATCTACATTATTAGACCCTTGCATAACGAACTTTCCCTCGGATGATATACTGTCAGGAGTCATAACTGTTGGGATAAGTGATCACATGCCTACTTTTTGTATCTGGCCCAAGCATAAAAAAGTTAACAACACACCCGTTTTGCAAATGTACCGTTATATATCGGAAGAATCGTTAAATACGTTCCATGACTCGCTACTAGAACATAATTGGGATAGCGTCTTATCTGAAAAAATCCAGATAAATCTTACAACCAGTTCTATGAAGCCTTGAAAAAGTACTATGATGCATCGTTCCCGCTACAATCAAAAAGAAGAAATAAAAAGATTAGAAAGCCCTGGATTACGCAAGAACTTTTCCGTAGGATTAAAGAAAAACATAAAATGTTTGCTCGATTTGTCCAGACTCGTGATACCAAGATCTTATCAGAATTTAAGAAATATAGAAATCGTTTGAACTCTGATATTCGGAAATCAAAAGAAAGTTTCTTCCAGCACAAGTTTATGATTATACAGAATGATCCTAAAAAAACATGGGAGACGATTGACGAACTGATCAAACTCAAGCCCCGTCAATTCTACCTTCCTGATTTAACAATAGATGGACAATCTTTATCTGGCACAAAACTAGCGACCAGATTTAATACTCAGTTTCTATCCGCAGGAGAATTTACGTCTGCAAGTCAACCTGGCGAACATAACAAATACCTCCGCAACACTCTATCTAGCTCAATCGTTCTATATCCAGTCACTCAACAAGAAATTATAAAAGTGATATTGTCTCTTAAAAGCAATTCAGCTTGTGGGGCTGACGACCTTAAAGTAGCGCCTATCAAATATGTATCTGACATTATTTCATCACCTCTTACTCATATATGTAACTGTATACTTGAATGTGGTATTTTCCCTGATCAATTGAAAATAGCAAAAGTTTCTACAATCTATAAAGGTGGCTCTAAACATGACTTAAACAACTACAGGCCAATATCAGTGCTACCACTGTTTTCAAAAATAGTTGAAAAAATAATTAACGAGCGGCTTCAAAATTTTTTCTCTAGGTACAATGTCATAATCCGACAACAATATGGCTTCCAAAAAGGGAAAACAACTGAATTAGCGCTTCTGCATATCAAAGAAAAGATAATACGTAATATTGAAAATGAACTGTTCACAATTGGTTTATTTATTGATTTCAGAAAAGCTTTCGATTCTATTAAGCATGACATACTCCTCTCAAAGCTCGAGGCATATGGTATACGAGGAACTGCTCATAAACTTATCACTAATTACCTTACATCTCGCACGCAATACACGGTATATAATAACACAAAATCAGCTCTAGGATTAATAAAATACGGCGTACCACAAGGCTCAATACTGGGACCTTTACTGTTCTTAATATATATCAATGATATACCCAACATCCAACTAACCGAAGATTTAATACTGTATGCTGATGATACGAACATATTTTTTTCGGGATCTGATATTAGCAAGCTAGAGACTACAATCAACAAATATCTGACTGAACTTTCATCCTGGTTGTTGGCAAACGGCTTGACCCTAAATACAAATAAAACAAAGTACATAATATTTTCTTCTATAAACAGGGCCCAAAAAACGAATATTGAACTGCGGTTCCAAAATACTCTAATTGACCGTGTAGAAAATCATAAGTTTATTGGAGTGTGGTTTAACGAACATATGAATTGGACCCACCATGTAAACAAAATAAGAAATGAAATCTCGAAATCAATAGGCTTACTCTCCACGGCTAAACGCCTTTTACCGGAAAGTCTCAAGTATCAACTCTATTATGCTCTAATATACACTAAGGTATATTACTGCTTTCTTGTCTGGGGTAACACGACAAAGACGAATCTCACACATCTACATTTACAACAAAAAAAGGCTGTTCGCCTAATAAATAATTCTGATTATGACGCACACACCTCTCCGTTATTTGAGAAGTATAAAATACTGAATTTTGAACAACTGTACATTTATAAGCTTGCAATCTACCTTTTTCAGGATCATAGGCTTCAACAACCAACCTACCCATCGGTTTGCACTAGACCTGACCACCAATACGACACTAGAAATGACAAGTTCATATTACCCAAAATCAGGACAAATATGGGCAAACAAACACTAGCGTATCAAATTCCAAACTTATTTAACACATACAGTCATCTTCATACACTCATAACATCCAATATCTCACTACCAAAATTCAAGAATATATTGAAAGAAACTCTGGTGATACCCAGGGAAACAAACTAAGAAATACCTGCTGTGTTATTGTTTTCACCGAGCTTGGTGATCTTTTATAAGAGCTTTTTTGACATACCTTGTTCTGTCAATGTTGCATTATTGCTTTTGTAGTGTTTGCTGTTATGACTATGTCAGTTATTATTGTCAATCAGATATTATTTGTATCATGCTCTGTTGTCGACAGTGCTGATAGACTATATTGTAGTTCGTCTAAAAAGCGGCACCAAGGCCTCGTCAGACCTCCGGTCTTTTTGCCTTGGTGCTGCAGACAAAATGTATTGTCTAAAGTTGAAATAAAAAAAATAAAAAAAACTCTTGTTGACTTGTATCTGTATTGTTGTTTCCTTATGTAAAGCGCCTACCGGCCCTTTACATAAGGGAAAAGGCTAAATCCAATTTCCTCCATAATCTTATAAGGGGGGGGGGGGCGAAAACAATTTCCTTTAAAATCTCAAGGTACCTTCGGAGCTACCTCGAGACTTTCCTCGAGACACGAGTTGATTTTGGGTGTCATGGCGGCCAACGGATCGTTCACCGAGTTTGTGGACGTTGTACTCAGAACCGACAAACTCCTGAACCAAAGAGAAGACAAGAGCCTTCGAGTTTTACGGCGTCGTTTCAGAAACCGACTGAACGCTATGGAGGTGTTGAACGACTGCAAATTTCTCGCGCGCTACAGCTTTACGAAAGTGACGGTGGTCAGCCTCTTCAAGTCCCAGCAGCTGGAGGAGTGCGAAAACAGTCGTGGTGTGCCGGTCCCTCCAATGCTCCAGCTCTTGATCGCGCTGCAGTTCTAAAGCGCTGGGACATTCAGGTTGTGGGAATAAAAAGGAGGAGGATTACGCACCTTTACGTCTGGGGACCGGTCCGGTGCTCAAAGGGGAATCCGATTCCCGTCCCACCGCGCGGCCGACGGCTACCAGCGAGGGCGGTCGCCGCGCCGGGTTCGGCCAACGCCATGCCAACAACGATGATCCCGGTATCCAACAGCGTTTATTGAGTACCAGGGGTCCCCAACAAGACACTGCAGTCAAGCGAGCCGTGGACACAGAGTGTGCCCGCAGCGCCCGCCGACCTGAGAGCCAAGGGGTAATTGCGAGAGGAGTCATCGCCGGTCGGACGAGCTCACGCCGCTACCCGTCGTCGCAGGAGTTCGGGGCCAGGGCTCTCGGCAGACGGACGTCCACAGGTAGTGGGGACGCCGACTGCCAGAGCCAGGGAATCGCTAGCGTGGAGTCATCGCCGGTCGGACGAGCTCGCGCCGCGACTCGACCCGTTGCCCGGAGTCCAATCCAGGCCTCCCCGACCACACGGCCGTCCACTCCGAAGGGCAGGCCCCACTCTCTATTTTTTTTCCCGGTACCCAACAGCGTTTATTGAGTACCAGGGGTCCCCAACAAGACACTGCAGTCAAGCGAGCCGTGGACACAGAGTGTGCCCGCAGCGCCCGCCGACCTGAGAGCCAAAGGGGTAATTGCGAGCGGAGTCATCGCCGGTCGGACGAGCTCACGCCGCTACCCGTCGTCGCAGGAGTTCGGGGCCAGGGCTCTCGGCAGACGGACGTCCACAGGTAGTGGGGACGCCGACTGCCAGAGCCAGGGGAATCGCTAGCGTGGAGTCATCGCCGGTCGGACGAGCTCGCGCCGCGACTCGACCCGTTGCCCGGAGTCCAATCCAGGCCTCCCTCGACCACACGGCCGTCCACTCGAAGGGCAGGCCCCACTCTCTATTTTTTTCCCGGTACCCAACAGCGTTTATTGAGTACCAGGGGTCCCTCAACAAGACACTGCAGTCAAGCGAGCCGTGGACACAGAGTGTGCCCGCAGCGCCCGCCGACCTGAGAGCCAAAGGGGTAATTGCGAGCGGAGTCATCGCCGGTCGGACGAGCTCACGCCGCTACCCGTCGTCGCAGGAGTTCGGGGCCAGGCCTCGGCAGACGGACGTCCACAGGTAGTGGGGACGCCGACTGTCGAGCCAGGGAATCGCTAGCGTGGAGTCATCGCCGGTCGGACGAGCTCGCGCCGCGACTCGACCCGTTGCCCGGAGTCCAATCCAGGCCTCCCCGACCACACGGCCGTCCACTCGAAGGGCAGGCCCCACTCTCTATTTTTTTCTCCGGTACCCAACAGCGTTTATTGAGTACCAGGGGTCCCCAACAAGACACTGCAGTCAAGCGAGCCGTGGACACAGAGTGCCCGCAGCGCCCGCCGACCTGAGAGCCAAAGGGGTAATTGCGAGCGGAGTCATCGCCGGTCGGACGAGCTCACGCGCTGCTACCCGTCGTCGCAGGAGTTCAGCCAGGGCTCTCGGCAGACGGACGTCCACAGGTAGTGGGGACGCCGACTGCCAGAGCCAGGGGAATCGCTAGCGTGGAGTCATCGCCGGTCGGACGAGCTCGCGCCGCGACTCGACCCGTTGCCCGGAGTCCAATCCAGGCCTCCCCGACCACACGGCCGTCCACTCGAAGGGCAGGCCCCACTCTCTATTTTTTTTCCCGGTACCCAACAGCGTTTATTGAGTACCAGGGGTCCCCAACAAGACACTGCAGTCAAGCGAGCCGTGGACACAGAGTGTGCCCGCAGCGCCCGCCGACCTGAGAGCCAAAGGGGTAATTGCGAGCGGAGTCATCGCTGGTCGGACGAGCTCACGCCGCTACCCGTCGTCGCAGGAGTTCGGGGCCAGGGCTCTCGGCAGACGGACGTCCACAGGTAGTGGGGACGCCGACTGCCAGAGCCAGGGGAATCGCTAGCGTGGAGTCATCGCCGGTCGGACGAGCTCGCGCCGCGACTCGACCCGTTGCCCGGAGTCCAATCCAGGCCTCCCCGACCACACGGCCGTCCACTCGAAGGGCAGGCCCCACTCTCTCCTCGCGCGATCTCGCTGTTCCCCGAAATCGGCGAGACGCGCGGAGGAGTGCGAGAGAGTAGGCCAGCAAGGTGGCGCACTCTCTCCAACACGATACGGGACGAGCCAGCTCGAAGCCAGACAACTCCGGCCGGCACGTCCGCGGCTTACGCCTTCTCGGGGAGGGGAACCAGTGGCTCCCACAAGGTGCACGGTAACCGACGACCTTGTAAATGTGTCGCAAGCAACAAGTGTCGCGGCTCATCACCAGCACATTGTGCCACCTTGCATCTTGTCAATTTCTCGGGAGGCGCGGCGGGCGTGGACCTTGTTAGAGCTATTACGTGAGATACGCTTAGATTATCGGCACCCTGTTCCCCGAAGTTTCCCGAGCTGCTGGTGGCGCTGCCATCGTGGTGCTTGGAGCAGAGCAGGCGCTGCTGTCCATCGTCACAATTCAAAAATGCGACTTCCTCAGCTTTAGACACGGTGGTAGGAAGCTCGGGTGATATCGTTCTGCTCTCTCGCGAACTGTTCTAACATTTCTGAAGGACTGAAAAACTTTCCTGCGATTTCAGATAAGGCTTCAGATAGCTGGCCACAATGATGATAAGCACCAAGCTGACTGAAGTGCAGTTACTTGAAGCGTAGCTTATTTAGTATCTCTAGACCTTCTGATGTGAGACTTTTATCCACTCAAATTATGCAGCAACATTTCTTGTTGGATACTGTTTGAGTAAAAAGTGTCAAAGATTAGAATTCATCCACCCAGTAGCATATTTCACCCATGACTACCTCGGCCAAGAGTGACTGTCGTACCAATCATGCATCAATAAACGTATTATCAATCAACGTTATGAGAGCCTCCGTCGAGTTACGATCGCGGGACACCAGGACATCTGTGCTTCAGGCATGACAACCAAAAAACTGCTTCCAAATTTTCTTGCATGCAACACTGTGCCCTAGCATCATAGGACCCCTTTCGCCATGTAGAGGAATGGCATAATTTCGATTTCGAGTGCCTCGTTGACTAAGTACTGCATCTCAGCACTGCATGAAAATAAAGTCAGCACTCGCTTGCCTTGCACCCATTCATCTTCGTGATAGCCCCCGTTGTAACTCTGACCTCCAGCGGGCGTAAGGACCTGAGCAACTCCAATGCCCTATAGATGGCGGGGCGGTAGTTCCAAGATGGCGGAAGAGACGGGGATAGATTCTCCAGGGTTTCCCGTGCGCCTGCTCGCTGACGCTGGTCAGTACGTTAAACATGATTTATTTGTCTGCAAACGCGAAGTGGTTAGGGTGGATCATATTACAGGTGACGGAGATGTTGATGCGTGTTAGTAAAATGAGCATGCTGATATTTAAAAGTTGCAGAAACCTCGACTTGCGAAGCTGTGTGGTTGGCGAGCACGTTTTACGCACCGGCCACGTTACTGTTTGTGGCAGAATATTTTTGAGGATGATGAAGATATCGTGTTTGCGCTTTGCCTGGCCATTATTGCTCTAAAAAGTGAGCCGCGCACGGTGACCGTCAAGCTTTGGAAGAGCAGCGTTCACGGTATTTATGTCTTCGTGTCA
Source organism: Ixodes ricinus (assembly GCA_037355805.1). Taxonomy (NCBI): domain Eukaryota; kingdom Metazoa; phylum Arthropoda; class Arachnida; order Ixodida; family Ixodidae; genus Ixodes; species Ixodes ricinus. Next base: position 10,559 of record JAZHYW010062402.1, on the reverse strand, counting down.
CAGGCTCGCAACTCGCTGCTCATCGTATCGCTTTTTTTTTGTATTGCAACACGTGATCAAACTGCTCTACGGTTATTGATAGGAAGTTCGTTACCGCAGGCTACCGTGCGGTGTAGCATTTACAACCGGAGGCTCGCGCTGCGCCTTTGAAGCACAATTTTCAGCGCGTGCCAGGAGCGTTGCCGTGCTCCCGGTAGCCAACGGTAGCCTGCGGTAACGCTATGCTAAAACTGCCTTTTCCCATAATCGGCGTGTCTAAAAAGCCTCTGACACGCCAAAAAAAATTTTTTTTTCATGCTAGGCGTTGAAATGGCATATCAGGACATTACAAAAAAATTGCTTCACTATAGAGTTGCGTAGTTTTTTGTTTTTTTTTGTAAAATATAGAAATACGAGGCCCAATTCAAAGTTCCCGCCGTGCACTGTGACGTAACAGTGTACCGCAAGGTGTCGGGGCGGTCAGAAGGGAGGCATCGACCTACGTCACTAAAAGTGGGTTCACCGGAAGTCACGTGAGTTTCACTCCTCGTGCTCTCCGCGACCGTGCCTAAGATTTTTTTTTTTTTGCTCTTTGTACGAGCGATTGTAAAAAACAAAGTTTCAGTTCCACTAGCTCTTTATCGCTGCACCGTTGGTTAGTTTACGTGCTGTAAAATTTGAGGACGAAGAGTCAGTGGATCGACGTGATGGTGGTCAATGATGAAAGCGTTGCGAGTACAAGCCAGTGTACAAGTGCATGCCGTCATTCCGATGATACCGGGCTATACTAGGCGCAAAACAAGCTATCAAGTTTCAGAAAACAAATTTTAGAACGCTCGCAGAAATTAGGATTGCTAACATACGACACGCCCGATCGCATTGCTGAAGGTTCAGACACCGAGGTCGTTGAATCATCGGATACTCTCCAGGCTGAAGATGCCTGCCGTCTAAAGAATACGAACTGGTTTGTGTACCAAGTACAAGTAAACGTCGAGCACAAAGTACGTATTTTGTCTAGAACAGGAGTAGAACTTGTTTACTAGGTGCACATGCGGCCGATGTATGTCTCTCGGAAATGCATGCAGTGTGATCTCTTCTTCAGTTGCTGAAATACCGGGACAGTCCCTCACACAGCACCTTCTAGGCATTGTAGTTGATCACGTCAATTCACTGATTCCGCTCCTTCTACTTTTACAGCAACATTAAGCGATGAAAAGCAAATAAAAGAAACCTTGTCTGCTTGGATCGCTCGTGGAAATGCGAAGAATAACAAAAATATTTTTAAAACAATATTACACGCGCTCGCTGTAAGCACGAGGAGGGACACAACTCACGTTACTTCCGGCGATGCCTCCCTTCTGACCGCCCCGACACCTTGCGGTATACTGTTACATCACAGTGTACGGCGGGAACTTTGAATTTGGCCTCGTATTTCTATTTTTTATAAAAAAAACTACGCAACTCTATAGTGAAACAATTTTTTTCTAATGTCCTTATATGCCATTTCAACGCCTATAGCATCAAAAAAAATTTTTTTGGCGTGTCAGAGGCTTTTTAAGGGTTTAGGCGTTTTATTTATTGCTCCACCAAAAATGCATATTTTAATATACCGTACTTTTCTTTCTTTCTTTCTTTCTTTCTTTTTTGTACCGTGTTATTTGCAACGTTGCGGCCCCTTTCGCCAAAACTGCCCGTTCTAAGCTTTCGTCACGAACGGCTGGCTAAAACAGACGCGCTTAAAATGCTTTCGGCATTTCTTCGTTTACTTTGTAATTACCTGAAAGCAAGTACGCGTATTCTATCCTTTAAAAGTCCTTGGAATAAATGGTCATGTTCCTACGGTCTTAAAACGCAAACCCATTCCCGACGTGTATTGCTCGACATGTAGTTGCGCGACCAGTTTTCGCCTACTTAAGGCAAAGAATAGACTTTTCGTAGACCGTGCGCTAGAGCTCTACATTAATAGCGGGAGCGTTTGCCGTCACGTTGAGCACAGATCGAGCTGGCGGTCATGCACAAGGCCAGCAATCCGCAGCGTATGCGATATACGAAAAGTTCCTAATGAAATTAGACATCCCGGTCCTTCGTGCAACGCTGTTGCGAGGCGGAGCACAATAATTTTTAACGCGCTCACTTTTTTCGTTAAAACGGCTTTGCGCATCAAGACCAACAGTCCCTGCCACCTTTTCCACGCCGCCACCGCCGCTGCCGTAACCTTTTGAATAATAAAGTTATACCACCACCACCATCCCCGTTCCTCTAGTTCTGCGCTCGTCCACGGGAGGGCGAGTGGCGGGCTGGAGTTGAGGGAGCAGAAGTAGGGCATTTCGCGTCCCACACCTTTCTGGCGGACTGGCTACCACACCAGAGTGCAGCATGACCCTGAGGCCTAGTGCATTGAGACGATGGAACAGGATATATGGTCGGCCCAGTAGACTTCTTCTTTTGTTTACTTGCGCACAAAATCTGGTACGCCGTGAACTTCTAAAAACGTGCCCCAGTAATATATCCATATTGGTTGAAAAACACCATAAATTTAAGGAAAGTCACATATAGGAAAATGCTTGCGCTGTCTTTGGTCGTGACTGGATTTCGTGAATCGAGGTTGGCAAATTGAAACCGAAATGGTGGCCAAATTGTACCTAAAATGCTTTGCCCGTCACTACGCCGCTCGGATCGCTTCGAGTTTGCAAGAAATCTATTCGGAGTAGATCTGCAGGTGACATGCGAAGCATGAATGCCCTGCTGTCTTGTGGTCGTATCAAAACGCAATGTTAAGAAAACGAAGTCGAACGCTAGTGAGTGTATAGGCAGGTAGGTATTCATTTGCTTCTTTTTTAAGCGTAGGCACCACAGAAAGGCGTCTTGACCGTACATCAAGTGCATGTGAGGCCCGTGTAGAGGGTGATAATGTGTTGATTATATATATATATATATATATATATATATATATATATATATATATATATATTTTTTTTTCTTTTTTAAAGGGTGTGTTTTTTTAAGTTTAACAGATTTGTTTGAAAAAAGCCGTGAAAGTTACACTTATGCGGTTTGTGCACGTGAGTTATACGGCCAGGAGGACATAGTATAGGGAGTATTCATTGGACGCCTATTTGTGGGTGCTGTTTAGAGCGCATGCTTAGAACGAGCTCACATTAATAGGTTGCTAAGACCGGCACTCTTGATGGTGGTGCGGAATGCAAGTTGCAAAATAACTGTGGAAGCTCGCCATCAGCACGCGCTCAGCATTCGCGCACACAGCTATGGCCGCCAGTGAATACTCCCTATAGGGGGATAATCGTAACTATCAGTCGGCTAATTAATTAAAATTCGTTAATGAACTTTTTAATTAATGAAAATAGACATATGGTTCCAATGAGAAACTTGCTGAGCGTCATCGGAAACCCCTCAATCAGTAATTTTTAGAACGACTTTGAGCGCGTGAGAAGCGTAGTCGTGCACTAAGGTTACCACTCGTGGAGCAGGTACAAGGCTAGCGGTTGCGCAACCCGATGATAATCTAATCATTCGCGTTCCAACAGAGCGTGTGAGTGGCTGTCCGGACCCACCTGATGATCATGCTCTAGGCCTCCGTGAAGGACACAAGCGCGTTGGCGAAGGGACACAGAGCGCTGACGTCGAACTGACTGCCCCAACTTTGCGAGAAGGTTGATGACGGTACGATAGCTAGGGTTCGGAGTTTTCGGTTTAACCCGATAAAAACCGATAAAATTACGCCGAATACATTTTCGAAACTCGGTTTTAACCGAAAAAGGTCAGTTTTTAGGTTCGGCATTTTCGATTTAAACCGATAAAAACCGATGAAAGTACGTCGAATCCATTTTCTAAAATTCAGTTTTAACCGGAAAAAGTCACTTTGACCTTTCAGTCGTACCGCAGAGCCATGGAGAAAAAATGGAACGGCAGTGTCTATCGAAACGTGTGCGAATGTATGGGATACACGGGTGCCATCACGAAGTTTTGGTTTATCGTGCGCATCATCGATCGGAACGTGAAGTCCGAAATGCCCCATGACTTCACCATGTACGAGCGTGTTTTCAAACTCGTTGTAAAGAAGACTGACTTGATGCAAGCTCTGCATGTTGTGTTGAGCTTCAAAACGTCGCACTGTGTCTCTTTTGGCGGTCACAATTGGTTGATTAGCCAATTTTGGCTCAGGCAGCGCCTCAGCTCTGCCGGGGTCCTGTGCTGGCGTTGAGAGGGCATTCTCGAAGCTTAGGGTCATATTAAGAGGAAAGAAAGAGTGCGGATCAACGAGGAGAACCTGGAAAGTACATGTGTCTGTACTAATATAACAAGATCACGTAATCCTGATGTACAGAAGGTGAAGTTCCATGTTTTTTGGGCATAGGCTTTGTATCCGACTTGTTTGTACGCCCTGTTTTTTTCTTGTTTTCTTTTACAGTTGCACACATTTGGCAAATAAAGTGTCCATTTCTTTTCATTGTATCTGTGCCCTTAATATTTGAGTGATCACAAATATCAGCGCTACAAGGATCATCTGATCCGGTGTCCTTTGGTGCTTATTTTATATTCACCGAAAAAAGCCGAGAAACTTTTGTGGGCATAAATATACGCCAAAAGAAAACCGAAAATTGAATTTTAAAGTAAACAGTGAAAAAAGTACGCCGAATTTTGATAAGATAGAAACCGAAAACGCGGAACCCTAGATATAAGACATATTAAACAGCATAAAGTACGTATTAAAGTCTACAGGACAAAAAATACCACAGGTTTTGCAGTTGACCCTAGAAAACCCACGATAACTATTTTTTGCAGTCAGTCACACTTATATTAACTATTTTAATGAGTTGTACAACTCGGCTATCAAGCCGCTCGTGAAATTTGGTAGCGTCGGTACAACGTCAGTGCGCCGTACATCCAACTGAAGTTCTGGGGTGTCGTATGCGTGACAAGGGGTGCAACGTCTACACACTCTTTTTTTAGTGTAGTAATCGTTATCAGGTAGAACAAACAGTAAAACACTGATGTATCTCTATCGTCACGCGTGACTTTAAAAAGACACACACTTCTGCTGTTTGACTCGGATTCCGTATTCTCGGATTTTGTAGTGAGAACAGCGTTTCTTAATTTATACGTTTTGTGAACATATTCTAAACTCATCACCGTTGGCGATATTTTGTAAAATTTAGATTGATTTTGCTATTCTTTTGCTGGAAATAATGTTAAAGCAATTAAAGGGGCGTTGCAACGATTTTTAGACTTTGGCCAATTAACAGCGGAAATTAATCTGCGTCACCTATAAAACGAAAAACAGAAAACCGCATTTTCTTGCGAGGGCTAGTTCTTATTTTAAAAAATGAAACAAATCGAAGGTCGAAATGTTTCTCAACTCTCCACGTCGACTTTCGAGTGACGTACTCTGAGGGTTCACGTAGTTTCCCCTTGGGTTCTCTCTTCAGAGACCAGCCGCTTCCTCCGCGATCGTCGACTTTAAAAGGATTAGCATCGTCGAAGGTCGCGGCGAGCGACCGACACAAAGGACGGTTCGCCACGGGGCTGACGGCGAGTGTAGCAGCGGAGGTGGACAGGTTTTGCTGACTTCCGTGTACCTCCAGAGACGCCGTCATTTTAGTTCCCGTAGCCGCCACGGGCGGCTGCAGATCAGCAAATAATTCGTTTTTTGCTTTGCGATTACGCAGCAGAATAGCAGTTTTTCGGGGAAAGGTCACGCGTTTTTTTGCTCACTTGGGCTTGCACAAACAATATAAAGAGTGCAAACGGGCGATTCTTTCCACATTAAAATTGTTGCACTGCCCCTTTAATCATCTAAATATCAAAACCCCATTAAAAGGCCCTCGGTTCATTATTTCTTATGACAATTATCTAAGCGAGAAAAGGCAGCAAGAACACACAAATGTAAGCAATGATTTTTACAACAAATACAATATTCTATGTTACTTCTAAGGTGTATAAAAGACCCTGTCATGAAAAAGACACTGAACGCTCGAAAATATTGTGAAGTGCCTGAATCGGACACGTATGTCACAAAAAATGAAGTTCCCGCGAACAACTTTTAGCTGAATAACTACGCTGTGAGACACATCTTGAGTTATGAAAGAATCCGAAATTAACGCCTATTGCCTCCAAGGCAGTGAACAGGAGGCGCCTCGGTCGGCTTGCTAGTCAGGGCGGCTGGTGGCAAAACAGGGCAACTTTGGCAAGGGCATGTCACCGAGCGATTGGACACGCCCACTACGTCACGGTTCGGAACGGCGCTCGGAGATTCGCGCTCGAGGTCGGGTCAGACAATCGCGGCCGCGGGCCGTCTCGGAGTTGCAAACATTCCCCATAGGATGGCGCCACTAATTCAAACCAAACTTATAGCGAGTTCGTTTCACACGCACTGACACCGTTCGAGTTCTCTCCCAGAATGCATCGCACTCGCAGAGTGTTGCACGGAGAACTGGACTCAAACGAACTCATCAAACGCACCAAGTGCAGAAGACTGATGCTGCCGCCATCTATGTTGTAGAAAAGGTACCGATCTCAAACCGAAACTAGCGCCTTTCTGTTCGGAGTGATGGGTGGGAATGCGAGAGTGCAGTCGCTACCCACGTTAATCTACAAACGTTGGTCGCTGTAACCTGTAGTTTGTAGTTGCGATGACTTCAAGCAACTCGTCTGTCGTAAAGATAGTTACAGACGGCGTAAATTTCCGCAACCAGCTGTCTACAAAGCAGCTGGTTGCGATCTTTCAATTCTATAACCGTTTACACTGAAGAAAACTGATGATGCTGTCCGAGCAGGAGCTTGTCCGTTTGAGCATGGTATTTTGCGTGAACCACTGAAAGGGTACGGCTTAAAACTAGACTGTTGGAATATCCAGCAAAACATTTCGTGGGACTTTCGATTTCGATCGTCATTACAGGTGGATCAGATATTAGCCTTGGTGAGGGCGTCGAGAACGAGAGCTTTCTCGAACAAAATACGATGGGGCAAGTTAGCTGACGTAGGTAAATGTTAAACATGATGATGTTCCCAAGCCTCAGGTAAAGTCACTATGTTTAGCTTTCTCTGATGCTTACTGGGAAGTCAGATGTTTCTGCTGAAGGAGTTTTGTCGACAAATGTTCAATTTTTAACCCGCACACGGATGGTGTTAAACATCTCGGGGGTCGCTGATGCGTTTGTTCTGGGCATTTCTTTACACTCTGGTACATATATCAGCGTTTGTATGGCAACAGAGCGACTTAAAACCTCCAAATAAAGCACGGTTTGTCAATTTCTTCCTTCATGAAATAGCAGAAGCTCACAATTCAAGCTCGCGTCTGATTCCGTTGCCCGCGGGACGCGATTTTTATCAGACAATCTACTTTTTTTTCTTTTCGGTTCCGCGACACATCGTAGCAGACGAACCCTCGTCGTCTGCTCCCGCTCCTCGCCGTCCTCGCCGGAGTGATGCATGACGGGATTGCATTTTGGCGCACGCCCGATTTTCTCGGTGCAGCGAGTGTATGCACCCGTGGGGTGTCGCCGCTGAAACGAACTCGGAGAGTGCAACCACTCATGGAGTGCCGGCCGAAACGAACTCACTTTTCGCCGCGAGTGGGCACGCGTGGACACGAGTGCCGTGAAACGAACTCGCTATTAGAGAGGCTGTAGTGAGGGTGGGTGCAACTCAAAATCTGGAGGGCGTTTGCAATTTAATGGCGGCGCCTGAGGGAGAGGATTCGGGAAAGGATATGCGCCAATGTTGTCTGCACGAGAGCAGACGCCCGCTCTGTTGCAACTCTGTTGCACCATGCGCCTTTCCTCCTCTCGCCTCCCTTTGCGAGCAACGAACGCCTTGGCGTAGGCCTGCTTCTCCCTTCCTTCTCGCTCCGGGAATTGCAAACGTCGAGAGGAGAAAGCAGGGTTGCCAGAAAAGCAGCAAAGTCCAAGATGGCATTATTTACCATTTTTCGCGTTAAGCAAATACTTAACCTATCGGATTAAAACTGGTGGCTATGGAAAAGTAATCATTTATACCTTGCATAAATTATTCAAGCACATTAATGGGCTCTATGACTTGAGTTAGGAAATAAAGCGACCCTTTGTCCCATAGACTCCCAGCAACATTTAGCAATTAAATGGCGTCCATATCCCGTGATCCCCGATCTAGCAGTTGCACCCACCCTCACTTGAGCCTCCCTACCAAACTTCATCGCCGTTTGGTTTCGGTTACGTTCCACAATTAAAACGTGCCTCTTCGCATAAATATTACGCTAAACACCGTTTTTGGTTTCAGGATAAAGAGATGATCTGCGCTCATAACACCCTATAGCCTCCTCGCATAAGCAGGAATAATTTGAGTCGCTCAGTGAATCCAGCACACTAGACTGCTAGGCTCAGCAACTGATATACCGACCGGCATTCGAGTTCGCAGCAGTCGACGAAGGCGGTTATCCCGACCCCGGCATTTGGGCCCGTTTAAATCGTGTTAGCGACGGCGTTTCACTGCACAGACACGAACCCCAGACAAGCGTTGGCGGAAAGGCTGCCTGCGTTTGTTATTCAAAATAACCCACGTGCTCCGAACTGCTCCGAACCATGCCGAGCTCTCCGTTCGTGTTGTCGAATGCGCCGTCGCCATAGCAACAGCTCGCTCTCGCGGGGATCGGGAGCTTGAGGGACACCAGAAGTTCTGGTTTTTCTGTACTAGAACGTCACTTTCCTCCTTCACTTAAAAGGGCACTGACACGCCAAAATCATTTTTTTTTGTATGCGAAACGATTGAAAACGATGCCTGGACATTACCCTCAAAATTCGAAACTTGGGAATTCAGTATTTGTGAAGTAAAAAAACAATTTCCAAATGCCGAATTTGAAGTTCCCGCGCGATCCGCGCCAGTGGAGTGACGTCAAATATTGAGAGGTCCTGCAAGTCGAGTTTCTTTCGCGCCTCCGCTCCGAAACGCTGTTGCTGCCGCGACCCGAAGCGAGGAGGTGAGGAGCGAGAGAGAAGGGCGCCGGCGTACCGGAAAACCGGTTTCCTGCGTGCGTGCCGTGCTGCCTATCGCTGCGAGCAGACGACGCTGCCCCGGCGGAGTCACAACCGAAACTACGATACACAGACACCAAACCCAGTTGTTTTGACCGTTTGACGATTTCCTTTTCGAAGTCTGAGAGGTCGTCGGGCACCTAAAAAGACCACTTCGTCCGATTCCCCGACTCACCGATCACCCTCTGCTACATGCGTCGAGCGCCGCCATGTTTTCCGAGGGAGGATAAAAATTCCAGGAGGCGACATCACAACGGACTCCGATTTTTGGTATCTCAAAAAGAAGGGCCGTAGTGCGTTCGCAATTGCGTTAAAAAACATGTTTTACAATTGCCGTTATTAAATGTTATAGAAATGTCGCCTACAAAGCTTCTAAATTTCATGATTTTTGACGTCAGAAATCAAAAGAAGCGAGGAGGTGAGGAGCGGGAGAGAAAACGCCAAAAATAAAAATGCGCGCGCGCGCGTGGAAAATGTTTTTTTGCGATGCGGTATTTTTTTGCGTGTCTATGACTACAATTTGCATCGTTTTAGACAATAAAAAAATACGACCTTTAGGGTGTCAGTGCCCTTTAAAGGGGCACTGACACCTCCAAAACATTATTATGTATTTTTTGTTAGGCGATTTATTATGGTGTCAGAAGACTACCCTATCAATAATTTTTGAAGTCAAAAACGCAACTGCTCGAAACCGAAACTGGACTGGGAGGAAGAAATGTAGGATATTATATCCAAAAAAATCACGTAACTAAGCAACCTTCTTTTTTTTTACAGTGAAGCTGTTAAAGCGGTACTACAACGAAATTTCGACGCTTATTTTATGGTCTATATGTGTTCAAAGGAGCAGTATCACGTCGAACACACCAATATCTGGTTAAAAAAAGACACGAAAAAATGAATTTTAGAAACGAATTAAACGGATTAGTGCAAAGAGCATCTGGTGGATGCCGCTAACGCCTGGTTTTTAATGCCCGTCTAGGAACCTTGAGAGGTAGTGATGGTTATTGTCTCGCCTCCGGCTGCTGCGGCCACGACGAGAGAAGAGGGAAAGGAGAAACTCCCCTCTTCCCGAGAAAATCCTTTTGTGCGTCCCAGAAGTCGCTATTGTCCCTCTACAAGATTATAAAAGATTAACCCGTCACTCAAAATTCTTACAAAAGCAGCCGCTTCGGTGGCTGGAACGACTAGGCCATCCTCTCGACGTTAGCCTCGCCGTAGCTTTGCTCGTCCCGAGACGACCTACGTCACGATTGCGTCGGATGTCACGTGCTCTAAGCTGGGGCTTCTCCGAACGCTTGCCAGAGTGGGCCACTCTATAACAAAAAATAGAGCCACCAGGCTCAAAATACAGACGTGCGATTGTCATTTACGGATATTGTAGATCATATTCAACCTATTTTTGAACACGACGAATATATTTCAAATTTCGTTGAAGTATCCCTTTAAGGGCTAGGTTCCCCAGGATCGTGTCCGGTACCAAACAAATGTCGACACAAACCTGCACAAACATCTGGACAGCTGAAGCCAGACAACCAGTCTGGTTGTCGCCGCCAA
>JAZHYW010062401.1:0-11430 GCA_037355805.1 Ixodes ricinus | reverse complement strand
TGGTGGCTGTATTTTTCGTTATAAACGGCCCACTCCTGGCAAGCTGAAACTCGGGGAGAAGGCCCAGCGCAATCGTGACGTAGGTCGTCTCAAGACGAGCAAGAAGCGCTACGGCAAGGCTGACGTCGAGGAGGATGGCCTGTAGTCGGTTGCAAGTCAAGAGAGGTGGGAGAAGCTCCTCCCATAATCGTGATGCGACCGTTTGAAATCGTCCGCAGTCGAAAGAATAGTTCCCTGGAAACACCCCTTGTTCCGCTTCAATGAATAGATACTGGCTACAGAGTGATGCCAACATGCTCCCGACCCCCCCCCCCTTTTTTTTTTTTTTTTGAAGGCTTGATTTTGTATTTATCGGAGAAGGAAACCGAGCCCCTGAAAGTGGCCCCTTGTATTCACGGAGGGCGGAGCTAATCCCCCAAAGTCGTTTTTGTTTTCCATCGGGAAACAAAAGCGACTTCTGTCTCCCTCTCGCGGCTTCCACAACGCACACGTTTTCATTGTAAGTGCTTGAGCGTCACCCATGAAGAGTACAATTTCTACATGAAGAGTGGCACGAGCGCTTTCAAGTGCTCGGGCTGCATCCGAAGGAGTAGTGCGTCACCGAGGAATGACGCCGCTGCTGGTATCGGAGGTGTGGTTCCCGCTCCTGTGGCGTTCGTCGAACCATCGAATGCGACGCTCGATGACGGCTCCGTTCCGCCCGCTCTGCTACGCCTCATCGAAAGCCTGTCAAGCAAACTGGACATCGTAACGGCAGAGCTCAAGTGCCTTAGGGCGGACAACAACAGCCTTCGCTCCGAAGTGCTTCATCTCCGTAGAAGTGTCCATGAACGAATGCCGCTTCCGTCTTCTTCATCAACCATGTACGCGTCCATCGCAGCGCTGCCGCCTGCTGCGCCAACGTCAGTGTCGAGACCTCGAGCTGCAAATTCGCTTCTCAACGCAGTTCCAGGGACGAATCTGGGTGAGGCTGGCTTGGAATCGAGTTCCTCGAAGGGTGCGAGAGCTGCGGGTGGGGAGGACGCTGTGGACGACGGCTACACAACGGTGGGGCCCCGACGGCGAACCAAGCCGACAGCTGGAACGGCTAAACCAAGTAAGGTGACAGCTGTCCCTCGGAAGAATCGTCGTTTGGCACTTTTTGTATCTAGGCTAGATCCGGATACGAGTGTGGACGATGTTCTTGCACTTATTGAACCTCTTGTAGCGGGGAGGCAGGTCCTGTGTTCAAAAATGTTTACACGATTTGACACATACTCTTCGTTCCACATCTCGGGTGACGAGTCAGTTTTCGACGCAATTAACAAATCCGAGGTGTGGCCCGAAGGTAGCATTTTCCATCAGTTCTTTGGTCGACTGGACAAGTCTCGTGTTCATACTGATGACGGAGTAGAAACCGTTCATGACGCACAAACTTAGCGTGTTTTACCAAAATGTACGAGGCCTGAGGACTAAGGCCGACGAGTTTTTGTACAATTCAACTATTTCAAGTCATGATATTTTATGTATTTCCGAAACCTGGCTTTGTGATGGTATATCAGTCTCTAATTACTTCAGCCCCAGCTACACGGTCTATCGAAGGGATAGAGACTACTTGTGTACGGGGCAAACGATGGGAGGGGGCGTGTTAATTGCAACTAAAGTTTCCGTGGCATCGCATAGGCGGTTTGATCTCGAAACTTATTCAGAATGTGTTTGGATCGAGATTAAGGCAAGGGACGGATTTAATTACCTGATAGGAACGTACTATTTTCCCCCGTTATCTGATGAAACCACTTTCATTGAACATTTTGAATCTCTCGGTAAGCAGATCGATTTTGACAAGTTTCGTGTTCAGATATACGGAGATTTTAATCTTCCGGGTGTAGAGTGGTCATTGCAAGCTTTAAACAATAATACGTTAACAGCTAGAAAGGCCTTTTCTTTGTTGTCTTTTATTAACTTGAGTGGTCTAGTACAACTAAATTCAATACCGAATTGCGCAGGTAATATCTTAGATCTCGTTCTTTCAAATGTCCACATTCTAAGCTTAAGTCTGGCTTCCGATCCTTTGGTACAAGTTGATAAGTTTCATCCACCTTTAATAGTCCAGTTATCTCTTCCGTGGAAGTCGCGGATATCGTCAAAGCCATTAGCTTACAGTTTTTTAAAAGGAGATTACCTTGGCTTGTATAAATGTATTGAAACTTTCGACTGGTCTAACGTTCTCGCCATGTCTGATGTCGATCGTGCTACCGAGACTCTAACAACAATTGTAAAAGATGCCATCGACACTTTTGTCCCGTATCGTTCAACAAAGCCATCCAAATATCCTGAATGGTTTTCCAGGGATTTAAAAAGTTATTTGGTCAAGAAAGAACATTTCCACCGTCTTTATAAAAAATGCGGCTCTTCACTTATGTACACCAAATTCAGTTTATATCGGGCCTTGGCGAAGAAACTGTTCAAGCGCGATCAACGCATGCATCGTGACAGCGTTGAAAAAAGCTTGTTTCGCCGCCCGAAGACTTTCTGGAAGTTCACGAAACAACATACACGTGACGTTAGTCCTATCATCTGCTTACGTGCCTGTTCAGATAACGCCCCAGGTTATGTTTCATCACCTCATGAAGTTGCAGATGTTTTCGCTGATTATTTTGCCAAATGTTTCTCTGACAATCAGCAATCAGTTCAACCGGAGGATAAGGAGCTGATTTGTCACGATTTTTTGAGTTCCATAAGAGTGGACTCTCTTGATATTGCCGAGGCGATAAGAAAGTTAAAACCCAAGTTTTCTTCTGGCGTGGATGATGTACCAGGCTTTGTTATCAAAGGTTGCGGTCAGCTGTTCATTCCTATCTTGAAACACATTTTTAATATGTCACTCAGTTCAGGCGTTTTCCCTTCGCTCTGGAAAAAAGCAGTTGTTGTTCCTATCTTAAAAGGCGGTGACGCATCTATAGTTGCGAACTACCGTCCAGTTTCCCTGCTTTGTGGTTTTTCCAAGGTTTTTGAGATTGTTGTGCATAGCAGGATGACTTTTTATTTCCGTCAAAAATTAACGCCCTTGCAGCACGGTTTTTTAAAGGGTAGGTCTGTGGAAACAAATTTGTGTACGTTTTTAGATTACAGTGTGCCGTTTGTTTTAAATAGAGAACAAGTAGATGCAATATACTTTGATTTGTCAAAAGCCTTTGATAAAGTGAGTCACGTGTTGCTTTTGTCCAAGTTACATCTGTATGGTGTCTGTCCAGAATTGTGTAACTGGTTTAAGAGTTATTTGTCTTTTCGATCAAATAGTGTTAGGGTCGCTGACAGTTATTCCAAAGAGTTTTTTTCAATGTCAGGCGTACCCCAGGGATCAATTCTGGGTCCTCTACTGTTTTCAATTTTTATAAATGATATAGCGTCATGCGTAAAGAACGTTGAACTCCTTTTATTTGCTGACGACATCAAGTTGTTCAAGAGTGTTCACTGTCCTTTAGATTGTGATCTGATACAACATGATGTGTCTAATATAGCAAAGTGGTGTAAACAAAATCAGTTATTTCTTAATCCTTTGAAAACAAAAGTGATATCTTTGTGCAGACGCCGTGCGATCATAAATAACACTTATCACCTTGAGGGAAATCCGATTGAACGAGTGTCAATTGTAAGGGATCTTGGTGTGTTCATTGACTGCGGATTAACTTTTAAAAATCATGTCTCTTTTGTTGTCAGCTCTGCAATGAAAGTTTTAGGAGTTATATCGCGTTTGACCAAGCATTTTAAAAAGCCCCATTGTTCAATACATCTTTTTCAGTCTTTAGTGGTTTCAAGGCTTGAGTTTGCTTCGGTGATTTGGAATTCATTATCTGTAACACAGGCTTTGATCATAGAACGTGTGCAAAAAAGATTTGTTCGAATTGTCTATGATAGATGGATTGGACGACGCGTGTATTATGACTATGAATGCTTACTAAATAGATTTTCGCTGAAGCTTTTATCACACAGAAGAACAGTCCTTGACTTGGTATTCCTGCATAAGATCATTAATGGTGCCATTGATTCTTCATGGCTTATTAGTAAAATCAATTTCCATGTTCCTTTCCGCGCGACGAGACAGTTCACCTGTTTTGATATTTGCTCACCATGCCGTGTGTCACCTCTTTCTCGTTTACAGACATTATATAACAGCATTGTGCCACCTCAAGTTGACATCACCACACCCCTGCCTACATTTCGCTGTCAGTTGGACGAACTTTTGGTCACTTCATAGCGCGTCAGTGTATATGCATGTATATTTCTTTTTTTTTTTAAATGAGTAGGATTATTGTTTAAGTATTTCTATTGTACGAGTTGGTGTACCTAAGAGAAGGCCGCTCGGCTGTTTTAGGGCACCCGAAAAATAAAGATTATTATTATTATTATTAAGTCAGGGGTCAGAAAGATAAAGCAAATATTCAAAGCAAGACAAACCCCTCTCGCGTTGGCCAAGACGTCACGGAAACGGTGGGACGCTATTGGATGGGGAGGTGGCGGAGGGATATACAATTCCCTTTGAGGGGCATTTGCCGCTACCTTCTTGACTTGTAACCACCGAAGCGGCTGCTTTTGTACGAATTTTGAGTGACGGGTTAATCTTCTATAATCTTGTAGGGGGACAATAGCAACTTCTGCAACACACAAAAGGGATTCTCGGGAAGAGGGAGTTCCTCCTTCTTCTCTCGTCGTGGCCGGAGGCGAGACGACCTCCGTCACTAGCTGTCAAGGTCCTAGACGAGCATTACAAACGAGGCGTTAGCGACATCCACCAGGTGCTCTTTGATAATCGTCTAATTCGTTTTAAGATTCCTTTTCGAGACTTTTCTTAGCAAGATATTGGTATGTTTCATGTGATACTGCTCTTTTGAACACATATAGACCAAAAAAAAGAGCGCCGAAATTTCGTTGTAGTATCCCTTTAAGAATAGACCCATTTGTAACGAAATGGATTGTAGGTTTCCTTTCTAATCCAACTCAATGTATTCATCATGCAATAAAGATTCGTCACCCCAACACCGTAAAATCGGGCGTGCCTCAGGGAACCGTGCTTGGTCCCACTGTCATTTTATATATATATGTTAACGACCTGCCTACTCGTCTTCAGTCCACGATAAGATTACACGCCGACGACTGTGTTACATAACGGAAAATAGAGAGACTGGATGACTGTACACTTTTGCAGAGTGATCTGATGTGTCTTGAGACGTGTTGGTGAAGAGTGGCAGTGGCAAATTAGCAAAAAAAGTCAAATTTGGGGTTTTACGTGCCAAACCAACGAAGGGCATCTGGCACGCCCCAGCGGAGGACTGAGGATTAATTTCGACCACCTGGGGATCTTTGACGTGCAACCGAAAGCTCGGTTACAGGCGCCTACTCCACAGTGGCAAATTAACGTTTCCCAAAACAAAATATATGAACTTCAATAACAAACGCACATCAACACAATTTAACTACACCTTTTTCCGTGTCCCCTGAAAAGTTCATACCTATCAATATATTAGACTTCATTTCCGCCCAACCTATCGTGGGAACCACATATTAACCACGTCACGGCAAAGGCTAATCAAACTTTAGGCTTTCTAAAGGCCCGTTCACACTCTTACGACCTCTTAAATCTTGGTTCCTTACAACCTCTTAAACCAGAGGACACAGTGGCGCCATCTATCGGGTTGCAGTGTAAACTTGACAATCCGGCATATTTTCTATTTCTCCCGCGCATTATCCTTTCTTTCTTGTCTCGAAAAACTTTTGGAAACGTTATAAACGAGCCTTTCTCATAGGTATTACGCACATTCGACCTCGAAAATGCCGCAAAACCGTCGTTCTTGTGAAATGCAGTTCCACGATCACCGCATAGATGGCGCCAGAAATGAAATTTTGAGAAGTTTTAACAGATCTGGTCGCTCTCGGTCGAAGTCGGTCACAAGAGTGAGACGGGCCCTAAGACGTCACTTACACTTGGCAACACGGGGAACAAAACTGATTGCATACACATCTCTTCTTCGTCCCAAGCTGGAATACGCATCATTCATATCTTATTGACAAGTTAGAAGCCATTCAACCGTGCCACACGCTTCGTTCTCCGCAATTATACCCGTACAAGTATAACAACACTAAAATAACAAACTAATATACCCTTCTTGCTGACCAACGTAAAATAACACGACTAACTGCCCTTCATCACCTGTACTATCATTCACCTCAAAGGAAGAAAAAATATTGCCCGGCTGCTAACCACGTCTCGGCACGCACAGACAACTCACAGAAACTTCAGCTTGCCACTCCTAGAACTAACACTTTCAAATTTTCTCCGTTACAGTTATCTATATCAGACTTGGATTCCCTCCAGGATGACGCCCGTAACAGTAAAGGAGCCCGTTAGATTTCGTTCGGCGGTCGCCACTCTTTACACCTATGTGTAAAAATAGAGGCAGGAAGGAGGAAAAGATTCCTCCTTCCGCACATTTTTAGACTTGTAGCCTATGTTTTAAAAATATATGAGTCTCCTTCGTCTTAAAATGATCCTTGTTGGTGACATAAACATCGATTTACTTGCCGAAAGCACGCATCAAATAGAGTTCCTAACTCTTATACAGTCCTTTGCATGCTTCAATAGAATTCACACTCCAACTCGCGTCACATGCACTTCATCTACATTATTAGACCCTTGCATAACGAACTTTCCCTCGGATGATATACTGTCAGGAGTCATAACTGTTGGGATAAGTGATCACATGCCTACTTTTTGTATCTGGCCCAAGCATAAAAAAGTTAACAACACACCCGTTTTGCAAATGTACCGTTATATATCGGAAGAATCGTTAAATACGTTCCATGACTCGCTACTAGAACATAATTGGGATAGCGTCTTATCTGAAAAAATCCAGATAAATCTTACAACCAGTTCTATGAAGCCTTGAAAAAGTACTATGATGCATCGTTCCCGCTACAATCAAAAAGAAGAAATAAAAAGATTAGAAAGCCCTGGATTACGCAAGAACTTTTCCGTAGGATTAAAGAAAAACATAAAATGTTTGCTCGATTTGTCCAGACTCGTGATACCAAGATCTTATCAGAATTTAAGAAATATAGAAATCGTTTGAACTCTGATATTCGGAAATCAAAAGAAAGTTTCTTCCAGCACAAGTTTATGATTATACAGAATGATCCTAAAAAAACATGGGAGACGATTGACGAACTGATCAAACTCAAGCCCCGTCAATTCTACCTTCCTGATTTAACAATAGATGGACAATCTTTATCTGGCACAAAACTAGCGACCAGATTTAATACTCAGTTTCTATCCGCAGGAGAATTTACGTCTGCAAGTCAACCTGGCGAACATAACAAATACCTCCGCAACACTCTATCTAGCTCAATCGTTCTATATCCAGTCACTCAACAAGAAATTATAAAAGTGATATTGTCTCTTAAAAGCAATTCAGCTTGTGGGGCTGACGACCTTAAAGTAGCGCCTATCAAATATGTATCTGACATTATTTCATCACCTCTTACTCATATATGTAACTGTATACTTGAATGTGGTATTTTCCCTGATCAATTGAAAATAGCAAAAGTTTCTACAATCTATAAAGGTGGCTCTAAACATGACTTAAACAACTACAGGCCAATATCAGTGCTACCACTGTTTTCAAAAATAGTTGAAAAAATAATTAACGAGCGGCTTCAAAATTTTTTCTCTAGGTACAATGTCATAATCCGACAACAATATGGCTTCCAAAAAGGGAAAACAACTGAATTAGCGCTTCTGCATATCAAAGAAAAGATAATACGTAATATTGAAAATGAACTGTTCACAATTGGTTTATTTATTGATTTCAGAAAAGCTTTCGATTCTATTAAGCATGACATACTCCTCTCAAAGCTCGAGGCATATGGTATACGAGGAACTGCTCATAAACTTATCACTAATTACCTTACATCTCGCACGCAATACACGGTATATAATAACACAAAATCAGCTCTAGGATTAATAAAATACGGCGTACCACAAGGCTCAATACTGGGACCTTTACTGTTCTTAATATATATCAATGATATACCCAACATCCAACTAACCGAAGATTTAATACTGTATGCTGATGATACGAACATATTTTTTTCGGGATCTGATATTAGCAAGCTAGAGACTACAATCAACAAATATCTGACTGAACTTTCATCCTGGTTGTTGGCAAACGGCTTGACCCTAAATACAAATAAAACAAAGTACATAATATTTTCTTCTATAAACAGGGCCCAAAAAACGAATATTGAACTGCGGTTCCAAAATACTCTAATTGACCGTGTAGAAAATCATAAGTTTATTGGAGTGTGGTTTAACGAACATATGAATTGGACCCACCATGTAAACAAAATAAGAAATGAAATCTCGAAATCAATAGGCTTACTCTCCACGGCTAAACGCCTTTTACCGGAAAGTCTCAAGTATCAACTCTATTATGCTCTAATATACACTAAGGTATATTACTGCTTTCTTGTCTGGGGTAACACGACAAAGACGAATCTCACACATCTACATTTACAACAAAAAAAGGCTGTTCGCCTAATAAATAATTCTGATTATGACGCACACACCTCTCCGTTATTTGAGAAGTATAAAATACTGAATTTTGAACAACTGTACATTTATAAGCTTGCAATCTACCTTTTTCAGGATCATAGGCTTCAACAACCAACCTACCCATCGGTTTGCACTAGACCTGACCACCAATACGACACTAGAAATGACAAGTTCATATTACCCAAAATCAGGACAAATATGGGCAAACAAACACTAGCGTATCAAATTCCAAACTTATTTAACACATACAGTCATCTTCATACACTCATAACATCCAATATCTCACTACCAAAATTCAAGAATATATTGAAAGAAACTCTGGTGATACCCAGGGAAACAAACTAAGAAATACCTGCTGTGTTATTGTTTTCACCGAGCTTGGTGATCTTTTATAAGAGCTTTTTTGACATATCTTGTTCTGTCAATGTTGCATTATTGCTTTTGTAGTGTTTGCTGTTATGACTATGTCAGTTATTATTGTCAATCAGATATTATTTGTATCATGCTCTGTTGTCGACAGTGCTGATAGACTATATTGTAGTTCGTCTAAAAAGCGGCACCAAGGCCTCGTCAGACCTCCGGTCTTTTTGCCTTGGTGCTGCAGACAAAATGTATTGTCTAAAGTTGAAATAAAAAATAAAAAAAAACTCTTGTTGACTTGTATCTGTATTGTTGTTTCTTATGTAAGCGCCTACCGGCCCTTTACATAAGGGGGGCTAACCAATTTCCTCCATAATCTTATAAGGGGGGGGGGGGCGAAAACAATTTCCTTTAAAATCTCAAGGTACCTTCGGAGCTACCTCGAGACTTTCCTCGAGACACAGAGTTGATTTTGGGTGTCATGGCGGCCAACGGATCGTTCACCGAGTTTGTGGACGTTGTACTCAGAACCGACAAACTCCTGAACCAGAGAAGACAAGAGCCTTCGAGTTTTACGGCGTCGTTTCAGAAACCGACTGAACGCTATGGAGGTGTTGAACGACTGCAAATCTCTCGCGCGCTACAGCTTACGAAAGTGACGGTGGTCAGCCTCTTCAAGTCCCAGCAGCTGGAGGAGTGCGAAAACAGTCGTGGTGTGCCGGTCCCTCCAATGCTCCAGCTCTTGATCGCGCTGCAGTTCTAAAGCGCTGGGACATTCAGGTTGTGGGAATAAAAAGGAGGAGGATTACGCACCTTTACGTCTGGGGACCGGTCCGATGCTCAAAGGGGAATCCGATGCCCGTCCCACCGCGCGGCCGACGGCTACCAGCGAGGGCGGTCGCCGCGCCGGGTTCGGCCAACGCCATGCCAACAACGATGATCCCGGTATCCAACAGCGTTTATTGAGTACCAGGGGTCCCCAACAAGACACTGCGGTCAAGCGAGCCGTGGACACAGAGTGTGCCCGCAGCGCCCGCCGACCTGAGAGCCAAAGGGGTAATTGCGAGAGGAGTCATCGCCGGTCGGACGAGCTCACGCCGCTACCCGTCGTCGCAGGAGTTCGGGGCCAGGGCTCTCGGCAGACGGACGTCCACAGGTAGTGGGGACGCCGACTGCCAGAGCCAGGGGAATCGCTAGCGTGGAGTCATCGCCGGTCGGACGAGCCCGCGCCGCGACTCGACTCCGTCGCCCGGAGTCCAATCCAGGACCTCCCCGACCACACGGCTGTCCACTCGGAGGGCAGGCCCCACTCTCTATTTTTTTTTCCCGGTACCCAACAGCGTTTGTTGAGTACCAGGGGTCCCCAACAAGACACCGCAGTCAAGCGAGGCCGTGGTACACAGAGTGTGCCCGCAGCGCCTCGCCGACCTGAGAGCCAAAGGGGTAATTGCGAGCGGAGTCATCGCCGGTCGGACGAGCTCGCGCCGCTACCCGTCGTCGCAGGAGTTCGGGGCCAGGGCTCTCGGCAGACGGACGTCCACAGGTAGTGGGGACGCCGACTGCCAGAGCCAGGGGAATCGCTAGCGTGGAGTCATCGCCGGTCGGACGAGCTCGCGCCGCGACTCGACCCGTTGCCCGGAGTCCAATCCAGGCCTCCCCGACCACACGGCCGTCCACTCGAAGGGCAGGCCCCACTCTCTATTTTTTTCCCGGTACCCAACAGCGTGTCATGTGAGTACCAGGGGTCTCCTCAACAAGACACTCGCAGTCAAGCGAGCCGTGGACACAGAGGTGCCCGCAGCGCCCGCCGACCTGAGAGCCAAAGGGGTAATTGCGAGCGGAGTCATCGCCGGTCGGACGAGCTCACGCCGCTACCCGTCGTCGCAGGAGTTCGGGGCCAGGGCCTCGGCAGACGGACGTCCACAGGCAGTGGGGACGCCGACTGTCAGAGCCAGGAATCGCTAGCGTGGAGTCATCGCCGGTCGGACGAGCTCGCGCCGCGACTGACCCGTTGCCCGGAGTCCAATCCAGGCCTCCCGACCACACGGCCGTCCACTCGAGAGGGCAGGCCCCACTCTCTATTTTGTTTCCCGGTACCCAACAGCGTTTATTGAGTACCAGGGGTCCCCAACAAGACACTGCAGTCAAGCGAGGCCGTGGACTACAGAGTGTCCCGCAGCGCCCGCCGACCTGAGAGCCAAAGGGGTAACTGCGAGCGGAGTCATCGCCGGTCGGACGAGCTCACGCCGCTACCCGTCGTCGCAGGAGTTCGAGGCCAGGGCTCTCCGGCAGACGGACGTCCACAGGTAGTGGGGACGCCGACTGCCAGAGCCAGGGGAATCGCTAGCGTGGAGTCATCGCCGGTCGGACGAGCTCGCGCCGCGACTCGACCCGTTGCCCGGAGTCCAATCCAGGCCTCCCCGACCACACGGCCGTCCACTCGAGGGCAGGCCCCATCTCTATTTTTTTTCCCGGTACCCAAC
>JAZHYW010062399.1:0-10189 GCA_037355805.1 Ixodes ricinus | reverse complement strand
ACGCAAACGCAATCTATCTACCCTAAACGTAACAAAAAAACCAAAGTTACAGCCACGGTGACTTTTTTAATCATAAAGGAAGATGGGCACTTCTACATTTGAGAAAAAACGCTTGAATTGCGTTCATTTGGCCTTTAGAATAACAGATATCATAATTATATTTCAATGCGACGCGCTGGAGAGCCATAAGAGCAATTTCAAAATAGGGCTGAAGCCCCGCCTCCCTAGCCTTGGGCAGCCAAAAGATCCGTCGATGACGTCACGTACAGCGGCTTTCTTTTGCATTTTCTCGCGTTTCAGAATACTTGCGCAGCAAATGGTTTGGGTATTCGGGTTCACGGGGTAAAAATACACTACAATTCACTTCTAACTCATTTTTTGAGAAGCTCCTTAGCTTCCCTTTAAAAACAGAACCTAACACCGCAAATTTTTTTTTTTTTTAGATATTTGTATATTTTTGAAAAGGGGCATTCTGCGTATTTGGTCTCCATTTTAAGGAGAAGAAAAGGGCACCCGGGATTTTATTTTACATAAATAAACAGATAGTAGGTGTTAAATCTGAGTAAACAGGCTTCAACAATATAATCCGAAGCAAGAAAACAAAACGGGGTTGGGTGGGCGCAAGTCACCGTACCAACTGCCGCTATGCATCCATTTTTCCGTCTGTCTATCCTGCTTTAGAGCGCCTAGATTTAAAAGAGGGAGCAAGCGTAACCGGAAACCACGGAGACGGCTCCCTGCGCAGATTGGTCAGTAAGTGCGCATGTGCTGCATTGTCGCGTAAACGAAGGCGGAGCGCGAGCAAACGTGAAGCCTCGGGATTGCCTCGACGCCTGCCCCATCGACGCTTTCAGTCTTTTCGTCACCTTCTCGCAGTTCGCAATCCAGACGCATGCTGTCGAACGGTCGGAAACCCTCTCAAATCTAGGCACACCATTTTTCCGTTCCGTTTCGTTCCGAATCGGAATTCGCGGCTTGCGGTTCAAAAGAACGACGGTGATAACTCGGCTGGTTTCATCGGCGTGGTTAGCATGTTTTTTTTTTTCTGTGATCGTGCAGTCGCCGATTTCTGTGAGTGCGGCAAGTGTGTTTTACATCGGCGCTTCAATTTGAAATGAGGGGCTTCACTCGTGAAAAGAATTAGGCATGGCGCGGAATTCCAGCACTCCCAACTAATTCCCCTCTGGAAGCGGCGCAAACGGGATGTTTCGGTTGTGATTCAAGGAGTAGATTGTATCACGATCATGAGTAAATCTGCGTGCTATAAAGTTTGTGCCGTTCGTTACTTTTCTTTTTTCTAACCTGTGCGTTCGATTTTTGTGGAATGGTAAAACCAAGAGGTGTTTCTCGCATGGTCTAACATCATGGCGCTTACATCGGGAGAAAAAACGGCTCTTTTGTCAGCTCCGCGCCGCATATATTGAATATTCGAGTGACCGAATACTAGAATTCGATTCGCGAATCGGGTATTCGGGGACTTTCTATTCGATCGAATTCGTCTATTCGAGTATTTGCACACCCCTAGTCATAACACAAACATCTGTGAACAGTTATTTTAGAAGAGTAAACCAAATGTAATGTGCTGAAATCATGTTAGAATGAAATTATTAAACTTGGATGTTTCGTTTAAGTTCTGAAGTTTGCATTAAAACCGTGCAATTAATTATTCCGTTCAAAGAAACCTAGTGGCATTTAATATGCACACCAATGACATTTTACATGTTAAAGTAATATATGGTGATGCAAAGTCAGCATGTGGGCAATAGTAAAAAGGTATCTGAAAAAAAGCCCAATGGAACACATTAACGTTATTTGCAAGCTTCAATTCCATTGCTGCAAAAACTCTTTAAACTTGAGCGGTAGCGAGTGTACCCTGAAACAGTTGGTGGCCTTTATAGAGGTGGTAACTAGGCGAGAGATACGATAATAATTTAAATCTCTAGTGCTGTACAGCTATGCCTATATACCGGTGACCGGACAAGAACGAAGTGGAAGCTCCTCTCACTTCTCTCCACCTTAGCAGAGCGAACACTGGAGAGGAGGTCGCCTCCTCTCCTGTCACCGACTATAGTTGCTGTAGAGAACATTACACTGCCAGTATTATCGTCGCAGGACAGACAAGGATGTGAGTACCATTGACTACGCCAGTGACGGACGTATCGTAATGGCTTGCAGTGCTTTAACTTACGACTACATTGTCTTGTCAGCTGCACATGAGGTGTCTGTAGTTCAAGAAAATTAATGGTAGCTGACGAACTGCCAAGCACTCACATGCAGCAAGCCTACAACAAAACATTCGTTAACTGTAGTCACGGCATCTTTTTTTTGGAAGAACATGCAAGAGAAGCTTTTGTCATGCTTGTTGCTCTTGAAGTAAACTTTTTTTTTTTCTTTGATAGAGAGAAGCAGATATCTCTCGATAATTAAAACCTAACGTTTTGCACGTTCTACGGGTTCCATGCACAAAATACTTGTACTATAATTTCTTCCGTTTTCCTTAGCTTCAATGGTTTTGCCGTCAACCTGAAGTTCAAATTAAGAAGCTTTTACTGTAAAGGCATTTGACCGTCTCACACACAAGTAATAATAAAGCCCATCAGACAACGCCATTTGTTACGAAGCAGCGTGGCCAAAGCCACAGTTGAGAAAAGCTAGATTACTCACGAGGTATGGCTGACGCTTCTCCGGTGGAAGATTCCGCCAAATCTTGGCAATTTGCTTCGACCTTTCAGACCAGCCCTAGGAGCAAAGTGTTGCACCTCTCTGGTTAGCAAAGAGGCCTCTCGAGCACACAATTTACTGACACCGAGTATTTTAATTAACAAAGGAACAAAGCAGGGACAACCTTCCCATGGCAATGCAGGATTGGCAAAAATCACAAGCATTTATTCCACAGCCTCAAACCTCATTACTTTGCTGCTACATAACCGCCAATCTTTACAACCTTCCGGCCATTGCCTAGAACCAGAGGGTAAGCAGTGAACACAATCTCCCCATGTCTCTGCAGAGAAATTAGCTACGCTGACATAAAACAAAATTAAGGCACTCCTATCTACCAGCAAGGCGTACCATACGCAGAATGTGTTAAAGATGTACTACCGTATTACTCGCATATATCGAGCACTGCTTCTCGAAAAGTCGATGCAAAGTTGGAGAGTGCGTTCATTACGCGAGGTCAAGATTTTTTTGCGTCCGTATTTACTCGCATAGTGACGGCCCTTTTATCCCCGAAACACCGACGTAACTTCTTATCCTTTATGCGCGGGGCGCGCGACTCGAACCAAACTGACGGTGCGCAAAAAAAAGCTCCTCTCCATGTTTTCTGCTTGGGCATTTCTTTCTTTCTGCCGCTTTCTTTCTTATTTCCTTGCGCGCGACCTCGAAACAAACTGCGCTGTGTAAGGCTGAATTAAAACTTCTTTTTATGTTTCTTTTTTCTCTTGAGTTCCGTGGACTTTTTTTTTTTGCCGCCTTTCGCAAGCTGTTTGTTTTGCTTTGCTTAGCCGGGGAGCTTTCTTTCTTATCTCCTTGCGCGCGGCGCGCAACCCAAAACTAAACTGCGCTGTGCAAAAAGAAAGAGAAAACGAAGCTCCTTTTTATGTTTTTTCTTTTCTTTTGGTTCCGTGTGTTTTTGTTTTCTTTGCCGCTTTTTGCAAAGCAAGCTGCTTTGCTTCGACGCAGGCGAGGACTTCTCGCTTCTTTTTCTTATCTCCTTCCGCAAGGCGCGCGACCCAAGTCAAACTGCGCTGTGCAAGAAAAAAAAAAAAAAAAAAAGCTCCTCTTATGTTTGTTTCTTGCTTCCGCTGGATTTTTTAACGCTTTTTGCAAGGTGTTTTGTTCGTCCACCTGCCCATTCATTCACGACCTCACTGCACAGTATAGAAAAGTCCATTCATTTCGCGCGCGTGGGGGGAGGGGTCAAAATTTTGACGTCGGGTTAGGGTGCGTTTATTGCGCGAGGGAAAAAAAGTCGAAACTTTGAGAGCCGACTGGGGTGCGTTCATTACGAGAGCGTTCATTGTCACGATAAATACGGTATATGCAAATTTGGGCAGTGCGACAGAGGATGTCAGCTCACGGGGAGGTCGCAATGTCACGTGACTCGTGGTGTGAACTTATGGTGTCGCGTGAGGTCGAGGTGTAACGTTGATGGGTCTAACAGCATTGGGTGTCAAGACACTTGACATTGCAACTTCACACTGAGTTACGCGACACCATGACACGACACCGTGTTGTCACGCGGTTCCGTGATCACGTGACTTCCAGTGGACCAAGCCACATGACCCCGTGACCCACAGTGGAACCAACCACATGACCCCGTGACATTCAGCTAGATTTGGCAGGAAGCTAGCCCACTTAATTCAGCCGATAACGGTATGGTACGGCTATGGCTTTAGCAACGGCTAAACAAGTCAGCTTCACTTCCGTTAGAAAGCATTCTGCATCAATGAAGAGAGAAGGCCCTGGGCAGGCGGGGCCTCTTGCATAGCGCCCGGGTGGGTACTCACTGGGGTACTCCATGCGCAAGTTCTGGCAGTTGAGGTTTGCGTACAGCACGGGGGAGATGGTGGCCCCTGAGCCCAGGGCCTCGTCGCTCTCCCACTTGAGGATGTTCTTCTGGCCCCCAGAGGAGGGGAGCTCCGCCTCCGGGTCCATCCAGGGGGCTCGGAGGGGCTCCGACAGCTGGGGCTGGTCGCTCCACAGGAACGGCACATTGAGTCCCTGTCAGTTCTCCACGAGCCTTCTTTACGCATAGTTCTCCAATCCTTTAAAGGGCGGTGCAACGACGTGTTTTCCCCTTTACCCGAGCTTACTGGCACTATGGCACCAAAAACAGTGTGTCCACTATGGGACGCACTTTTCCGAAAAATCGAGGCAAAGTTGAGAGGGTGCGTTCATTACGCGAGGTAAAATTTTGACGTCCGTATTTACTCGCATAATGAACGGACCTTTTATCCCGCAAAAATCGCACGTAACTTCTTATTTCTTCGCGCGCAGCGCGGCAAGCTCTAAAGCCAAACTGTGATGCAAAAAAAAAAAAATGCCCCTCTCCGTTTTTTTTTCTTGCTTCCGTGTTTTTTTTTTTTTTTCCCCGGCCTTTTGCAAGTTGTTTTGTTTGCCCACGCTGCCCATGCTTTTAGCGACCTCGCTGCACCAGGATAGAAAAGTGTGTTCATTTCGAGGGCTTCTCGCTTCTGCCTTCCAAAGTGCGAGGAGGAGGCGAGGGCAGGATCTTCATTGTATGCGCTTTGCTTGGGCGAGGGCTTCTCTGCTTTTCTTTCTTATCTCTCATCTCCTTGCGCGCGGCGCGCGGCCCTAAAACCAAACTGTCGTTGTGTGAAAAGAAAAAGAAAAAAAAGAGAAAAGGCTCCATCTGTTTCTTGTTTTTTCTTAATTCCGACGTAATTTTTTTTTTTTGCTGTCTTTTGCAAGCAGTTTTGCTTTGCTTAGGCGAGGGCTACACCTTACTTCTCCTTCCTATCTTCTTGCGCGCGACACGCACCTCCCAAAACCAAACTGCGCTGTGCAAAAAAAAAAAAAAGCTTCTCTTTGTTTGTTTGTTTTTTCTTTTCTCTCAGTTCCGTGGATTTTTTTTTTTTTTGCCGCCTTTTACCGAGCTGTTTTGTTTCGCTTTGCTGGGCGAGGGGCTTCTCCGCTTCTCTTTCTTAACTCCTTGTCGCGGCGGCGCAACCCAAAATCCAAAACTGCGCTGTGCAAAGCAAAAAAAAAATCTTTTTTTATGCTTTTTTTTTGTGCTTTTTGTTGGATCTTTTTTTTATTAGCGTCTTTTACAAGGCGATTTGTTCGCTCACGCTGCCACATGCATTCGCGAGCTCGCTGCACCAGGATAGAAAAGTGCATTCATTTAGCGCGCGTGGAGGGAGGGGGTCAAAATTTTGACGTCCGGAGTTGGGGGTGCGTTTCTTACGCGAGTAGAAAAAAAAAGTCAGAATTTTGAGCCGACTGGGGGCTGCGTTTATTACGCAAGTGCGTTCATTGTGCGAGTAAATACGGTGTATTGTTCTGCGCAACACCACTGACAAAGAGACTTTCCTGTCATGATGTAGCTTCAAGATTAAAAGCGGGAGTTTTCTTCCAACCTCTCATTCGCAAAACTTGATGATGCAGCTCAGAGGATGCAGTAGTGGCATGAAGAGTGAGTGACACTTAAATCTCGCTCGTAAGGTTGGACCCAAGCATTGCACGAGCACTCGGTTCGGACTTGTGATAATCGACACATCGACCAGCACTCGGGTAGTCGCTCGTGTCAACTCACTGCGATGACAACGATGGCCCAAGCCCTAACAAGTCATGGAACTCGGATCGTGTCCTGCTTAACTGGCTTAGAAATCACGTGGTCGCTTGTTCAGACTGCGAGGAGTTGAGGTAGTGAACGTTGCTCATTTTCTTTTCATTTTTTCTGCGACTAGCATTGCACTTAGGGAGAAAAGCTGTCGCGCGTGTTTCATAGGTCACAAATGTCGGATGATTTGTTCTAAACAGCATTTGTGCGAAGTACAAAAATTGTTGCACCGCAGCCTTTAATACAGATAGACTCTCACATTAATTCAAACTCCGGGAAGCCACGAATTTTGTTCCAAATTATTAAAGGTTTCAATTTGTGTTGCGGCGTACGTCTGTGTGCGGTTTGAATTTGTGTCGCGGCGTCGTCTGCTAGGCTCTTTTTGCCGACTGCACGTGGCCTCTGCGATGGTTAACTCTACCAACAGATAGGGAGCAAAGGCAGTGTACGGTTAGCAAAAGGAGCTGGCAGGCAACACTCGCACATGAACCTCACTTTGTATGCACGCCCTTATTTCCCACCTGTATTGCCGCACCACTCCGTGGTGTGTTGCTGACCCACTCGCTTATCAACACTCCCGCGATATTATTAAAAAGGCTAGAGAGCTGTATGCAATGCGACACACGAGATTCAAGCGTGCCGCACCCAAGACGCCCCGTTTTGGAACCACTATCAGTCCACGCTACCTGGTCTTGCCCATCTCGCACAACCGGGTACAAAACAGATCACCAAAAGGGTTCGTAAATATAAAAAGTCGTCTGAATTGCACAAAAATGGCAGCTTAGAAACAAAGAAGTCTGCCTGGTTCCTTGGTGGAAAACTTTAAAAAACAAGCAATTTGGTGACTTTGTTCTTACAAACAGCCCAAGATATGAGAAAAACAAAAACAAAGGGACAAATACAAGCAGATTTTTGTTTTCATCACTTTCTCTTTTCTTTTTTTGTGAAAATGAATGTACCTGCTTCCTTTCCCCCTCCAAGGACAGCCCATGTGCGTACAGGAAGTTGCTCAGTAAAATATGTTCATACTCAGCACTACAGACCCACAAGAACAAAACAAGGGTCACCGCCGAGGGAACATCTCACAACATGTTTCCATTTGGTTATCGCAACACCGATGTTCAATACACCACTTCTCGAAGAGCTGTTGCCCGCCATCGGAGCCATGGCTCAGGATTCCTCAGAAAGAAAGTCGAGGAAACAAGGTTTCCACTAAGAAGGGGAGGGGAGAAGGCACAACGTGCACAGAAGTGATGTTTGGGAAGCTAGACCTAGGTCATTGAAGCTCCAATGGAGCCAACAGGATCCGCTTTCGTAGCTCCAAAGAATGTTCACGCTCGCTCGTGCCACATCAACGGAACTTTGTATCGAAAAAACTCTCTAACAGGGAATTCGGAAAACAGTGGATTAGGCACTATACTCCGCTCACTTTTAAGCCGCGGTGGGAGGTACGTTCCCGTCAGACCAGTTGGCCGCCTCCCTTTCGTCACCTGACCCGGTTCTCTGCGCATGGGTACGGGCGGAAGCGTTATCGCGCGGCAAAGAGAGACGCGTGACCGGTCCAACGAGGACGTAGCTTCCGCCACAGTCTCAGCTTAGGGGTGAACGGAGTATAGCTGCAGCCCTGTACGCTGGCAACAATATGTTAGCGACGAGCGTCGAGTGCCCTCACCTGCCGTAGTCGACAGGAGAGGGCGACGGGGAGGGCATGCTGAAGGGGAGCCCACGCTGTGGGAGCTGGCCGGCGTCAGGGGTTCTGCATGAGGGGCGGCGGTCGGGCCCCCGAAGAGCCCGGCTGCTGCAGGGGGGACATGCCAGCCCCCGACGTCCCTACTCAGACCCACGCTGTCGTTGGGCCCACCTGCACGACGGGAACACAATTCAACACCCCGAGCCATGGGTTTTCAAATACTGCCCATCTCTTTGGTGCGGCGATGTCTCATTAAACACCTCCACTACCCCCAAAAAGGCGTCCGTCGTTCGAAGTTCTCTGTCATAATCAGACAAAAATGCACGTAAGTACCCCTTTCGTTCCCGGAAATGTTGTCTACATGGCAGGGCATCCATATTAACGAGCCACGACTGTGCGTCAAAAGTCAAATTTGGGGGTTTTACGTACCAAACCAACGACGGGCATCTGGCACGCCCCAGCGGAGGACTGAGGATTAATTTGGACCACCTGGGGATCTTTCGACGTGCAACCAAAGCTCGGTTACACGCGCCTTCTCCGCAATAAGCCTCCGTCAGATTGCGGGCACCTCGGCCGATTCGAACCCGCCACATGGGGATCCGTAGGCCAGGCGCTCGCCTCGAGCCACCGAGGTGGCGACTGTACGTCCCAAAGGCGCTCTGCTTGCATAGCATTTATGAGTCCCCCTTGACATTGCAGTGTCCAGTGACATCATGATGTCTTGCAGTGTCATAGTATCATGTGACAACTATCATGCTCATAGCGTCGCTTGAACACCGTGAGGTCACCGTCGGGGCTACGTGCCACAGACATGAAAGTGCTAAGAGCAGGCCCTAGAAATGCTACGCATTTCAATCTACTAATAGGTGGCCTCACATGCTCGAGAAAGAGCTCGTCCGCTCGTCGCTTTGAACCATACACTGAGGGTGTCTTTTCAGGGTGCTTACACCTACACCAGGACGATTAGGGTCAATGCCATCGGCTATCGCTGATGCGCTAAAAGTGGCGCAAGACTAATACGTACAGTCTCCCAGGTAATGCAAGGAGCACTTAGCTAAGATTGGTGCAGCATGCTGCAAGTGACCTCTCTCTCCCACTGTGGCAGCATCTACTCCCAAAGAACCGTCTACTGTTACCAATTGAGTTGAACTGCCCCAGCTCTGCTACCGGCTCTACTTGATCTAATGGAAATTTAGTTCCAGTACTCCAAAAGGACAAGCGAAATTGAGAATTGCTGAGCTTCAATTACTCCCCCAGAGAGCGACTTCCAAAGTCTCCAGTCTAATTGGTGTAATCTTTCGGTCAATTGCACTACTACCACAAGACCTGTAGTCGATTAGGTCTCTTGTCACGTCCCGTTTTCACAAGCAGCTCCACACCCCAAAAAAACACAGCTCTGGCAACTTTATGGGTCCTGGGTTGCGTACGGACCTAAAACATATCTGTAATTTTTTTGATACGTGTATGGCTGTAGTATGTTGTGGAAGGCTACACAAACATACAGATACCTAAGCTAGGAAAGAGCACAGGTTCCACCAGCCTTAATGTGTACCCAAGCCTCTTCCAACGTTAAATGATCCTCATCAAACAAAGCATTCAACACTACCTTTGTTGCACCCAAGATACGTCGACACAATATGGCAAAAATGGGTAAAGTCAAGATTCTGCAATCAACTCAAAGAAGCATGGAGGAGAACTTAGGTGTATAAAAATAAAATTCTAGATGAAATAAAACTTCAACAGTAAACTTACAGCTGTCTCCAGGACTGAGCACCCCTTTGAAGACGTCTTCCACATCTTTGCTGTCCATGTGGGGGAAGCCCTGTTCCAAAACAAAAGTAGTCTAGTTAAACTTTTCTTAGACAGCCCGATTCTCTAGTAAATTTCAGTTCAGAAACATCTTGATTTTGGTATCGGAATGCTTTTATCTCTGAACAAATGATTCCTTCGTTATGAAATTTGCAGCAAAAAGTGGAACTGAGAAAAATGCATTCGAGACATTGAACTGCTTTGCATTGTTACTGCCTCAAAATGAGTAGAAAATATTTTATATCAACGCAACTATTTGGCACATGGTTTATCAAATTTAGTGCACAGGGTGTATAATTAGCTTATAAAACCAAAAACCTCAAATTTGAAAAATGATTTTTTTTTTTAATTTGAAAATTTAGGCTTATGTTTTATATTATGGTATT
>JAZHYW010062397.1:0-47843 GCA_037355805.1 Ixodes ricinus | reverse complement strand
ATTCCTTTGAATTGGATTCCACGCGCTCACATGCAAGCACAGATGTGCCGGTGACTCAGCTTTCGGCCCTCGCCGCAACGCAGTCAGAAGCGCACTCAAGCGCAGGTGTCTGAACCGGCCTTGCGGCCGGTTTTTTGAGATGCAGCGAAGCGCTGATGTAGCGCTGCTCACGTGTCGTCAGCTACTTATCGTCTGCCATGAGCAACAGTTTTGACGGTGCAATACAAAGCTGGTGAACGCCCCCCGCCAGCACGCGCTTAGCGCAGGGTCAGCGCTGTGCTTGTAGTCTTCCGCTGCATGCGTGAACAGGCCTTTAAAGGTCCCTTTGCCGCCACGGCGGAAGCCCTACGCACAGTTGCAATGGAGAATGTTTGAGTGCGTTTGACTGCGTTGCGGCTGTGAGTAACCAGGATGTCCCCGCTTCTTATGTTGCGTGCCAAGCCTTGAATTGAATTCCACGTTCTTTATACGCCGGTTACTCACTTTTGTTTCTCGACACAACGCAGTCAAACCCAGTCAAACGCTCTCAAATGCAAATGTACGTAGGGGCCTTTATCCTATCTCGGCTCAAGTCCCTGCAAGCGCATTCAAAAGCATGCAAAGGCCCGCATAGTTGCGTGTGAGAGCGTTTGACTGCGTTTGACTCGGTTGCTTCGAAAAAGAAAAACGAGTCACCGACAGGAACATGTGTGCTTTCAATGAGCGTGGAATCCAAGCTGAAGGAATAGCTTGGTACGCGACCTCAAGAAGCAAGGGATGTGCTGGCTTCTCGCAGCCGCAACGCGGTCAAAACGCGCTCAGACGCTCTCAAACGCTCTCAAACGCAACTGTGCATAGGGGCCTTAAAGGGGCGATGCAACGATTTCTGTACTTCGCGCAAATACCAGCAGAGAACGAATCACTGACTTCAATGACATCATGAAACACGCATTCGTTTTTCACGACACGCAGTTGAAGTCACAGGAAATAAATTAAAGAAAGACGAGCAGCGTTCACGCACTCAACTCGAAGCCAGAACAAGCGGCCACGTGACCTGGAGCCGATTATATATTGCCAATGTTGATCATAGCCACGCGCTGTGGTTGGCAAAGCACAAGACACGCGTGGAGTTCGAACTACTGTTAGGCTCGGCTATTGTCGTCATTGCAGCGATTGTACACGGGCCAGTACCCGGATGCTTTTCGAGCTATTGATTATCACGAACCCCAATTGAGTTCTTACGCAATGCTTGGTTCCAATCTATGAGCCACATTCAAATATTACCACTGGGGAATGCTGAACGCCCCAGCTACGTCATCAAATTTTGTGAAGGAGAGATTAAAGGAGAGATTAAGAGACAACACGCAACAAGGGAGTTTCATGGTTAGTGGCGTTGCGTGCAAATATAATTGGGTAAGCTCGTTTAAAGTGAAAAACAATCCAAGCGGATATTGTTGCACGGCCGCTTTAACGTCGCCAAACGAAGAAATGTTTAAAGAATTTTGTTTGTTTCACTTGGACTGCTTCTGAGCGCCGGTCGCGCGCACGCTGAGCGCTTGAGGAAGGCGCGCTTCGTTGGGATACAAGGGCACATCATCGCGAGTTTCGCGAAGAAGTATTCTTTACGGTGCGTGCTGCTTGTGTCTAGCATTCGCAAAAACATTGTGCAAGTGCAGAGTGAGCGTCTGCATCGCTGCTTATTGAGGTGCAAATTATTGTTATTCCAGCACACACCGCCGTGGGTTTGTACTTTTGTTTCTGCATAGAATATTGCGAACTTCTACTTAATGGACGGTTTGCGAGGCAATTCATTGTCGAGTAGAACCATTTCGGAACGGTCTGTTTTTATATTTATCGTCGTTCACACAAATTAGTTCACCTAAAATAACTGCCTGGTGAATTTTTTCTTCTGGAAGAAGGAGCAATTGAAGAACTTTGTGCGTATTATTCATTGTATATTCTTTTTTTTTATCGCGCCTCTCGTTTTCTGTTGCACCGTGCACACCAATTACAACTGGAACTTGGACCGATTTGCCCCAACCGCTTTCGAGAACCCGGAAGTGTGTCCAATCGCAGCGCGACGCTGACGTGACGTCGGTGGCTTTGGAAACAAGTAGTGGTAGTAGTGTTGTATGAAGGAAAGTGCAGTTTTTTTAACCCGAACGTCAGTTCTAGTTTGGCTACTCTGCACCGGGGATAGGGGAGAGGGGGAAGGAAAGACATAGCAGTGGGGTAGGAATATGAGGTGAAAATTGTCAATGAAGATGATTATGATCAAGTGAATTATGTAAACAGTCTCATAGATAGTTCTCAGTCATTTAGAGTCTGTCCGAAAGTCCTGTGTTTGTCAGAAATCGTGTTAGTAGCCCTCGGTGGCTTTCATAAACTGTTCGGTTGTGTCCCAGCCGCCAAGCACTTTGAAAGCGCTAAACGGACGTGAATCTATTTTTTGTAATGTTTCTTGGAGTGTTTGGCGTGTTCTCCTCAAACTCAACACACTGGCTTAAGATATGCTCAATTGACCCCTCCACCTCACAGCTGGTGCAATTCCATGCAGATGTTTGTCCTATTCGACAGAGGAACTGCGGTGTATAATGCTACACCTAGTCGCAGTCGGTGCACAGTTGTTTCCAGTCGTCTTGAAACTCCGGATGGAACGCGAAAAGCTCGTTGGGGGTCTAGAGAGTATGATCTCCGATCGTGTGTGTTTACGTCATCCAGTGTCCTAATGAAATTGTCTTTGCCAAGGTTTGAACTTCTTTAGAGTTGGTGTCACTTTTGGAGTAAGGTGTCAGAATCGAATCTGCACTGACCGTTGATTTCGCGGCTCTGTCTGCAAGGCATTATTTCCGGGGGATGCCACAGTGGCCTGGTATCCACTGAATAGAAATCTGGTGGCCCCTTACGAGGGCTTGATGGCAGAGAGCGGATACGGGCTCGATAAGCCAGTTGGTCGTACGCATTGCGTTTCATGAAAGTCTGTATAATTTGTAATGCTGACTTTGAGTCACTGAAGTGATTGTCCACGGTTGCGGTGATCGAGACATAATGTACCGTATTGCTTCTCGCAGGGCAACCACTCCGGAAGCCGTTGATGTCGTTCGATGCCTTATCTTCATATATTGACGGTATGGTAGTCGGGCAGGTATGACAACCCAATTCCGTGACAGTGTTTCAGAGGACGACCCATCGGTGTATATATGTGCTCGACAAGCCGTATGCTTCATTGATGATTCCGTGCAATGTCAGTTGTTTGAGAACCGGAGATGGAATTGACGTCTTCTTATGTATACCTTTTACGTATAATGTTATTCTCGGCTTAGGTCCATGGTGGTATTGCTTCCCTCTGTACAGGCCATGGATCACTTGGAACAATATTGTGTTTCGTTATCGCTTTGAAGAAGTGCAGACCCTTGGTCTTTCTGTAGCGCAACGTGGCCAGATGGTGGTTCGGATGTCTTGTAAGGCGTCTTAAATGTAGTCGGATTGCTTCTTGTACTGCAGGCATGCGTCAATTAGATACCTTCGAGCCTCCGCAATTGTCCCGGACGTTGAAGCACACCGTGGTAGCCATAAGCAGGCGCGTAGAGCTTGGGCCTCGATCGCTCTGGATGGTTCGTATATTGCTCGCACAGGCGTTATCTCGTGAATAGGTAAGTGGTATCTCAGAAGTCCAAGAAAGAAGGCCTCAAACAGTCTCTGTAGGCAGCCTATGGTTGCGCCCCATGTTGTACCACTGATAAATCGCATGAGATGTATTATGACGTCAATTTCATCTTGAGTCGTGCAACATGAGGCGTCCACGTAAGACCTCTGTCCAGGAGTGAATCCGAGATAACTGCGCTGCCGAACTCGCTGGGGACTGTTTCTCCACCGACGACAACGGGATATCGCTCCATATGCTTGCGAGAGAATGTCATAGCAGCGGACTTCCAGAGGTCATGATCTCAAGTCCACGCTTGCCTAGATATTGATGTATTGTCGTCGGAGCACTTTGGGAGTCTTGCCCGTATCTGGAGGCTGCGTTACACCAGACGCCCAGATACAGATATCGTCAGCGTACAGTGATACCTGTACCGTAGAAGGCAGTTCTTCAGCTAGATTAATCAAGTACCTGTATTGAATAAAATTGGTGCCTAGTGCACCCGACCCCCTGCGGTACCCCTCTTGTATATGATATGTGATGTAGTGTTTCCATCGCAGGTAGATATGCAAAATATTCCTCCGTCAAGTAACACCTCAACCAGGAGTACATGCGCCCACCAATACCAAGATCTTCTAAGGCGCACAGGACGGCTCTCATGTGTCACGTTGTCATATGCGCCTTTTGATGTCAAGAAATAGAGCTGTTGTGAGACGTCGCCGTGTCCTCTGTTGCTCTACAAATGATACCAGATCGACAATACCATCTATAGAACTTCTGACCGCGTCGGAAACCAGACATTATTTCTGGATAATAATTGTTATTCCTTAGGCACCATTCTAGGCGAGTTCAACATTCTTTCCATTATTTTCCCCACGCAACTAGATAGTGCTATTGGCCTGTAAGACGCAATATCGTATGGTGACTTTCCAGGTTTGAGACCGGGTACGATACGTGTTGTCTTCCATGTTGAGGGGGTATCTGACCTGTCTCCCACGAAAGATTGAAAAATCAAGGAGTTGCTTTCGGCTTCGAGAGCCAAGATTGCCAAGTGCACTATACGTGATTTCATCGGGCCCTTGGGCCGAAGCCCGCTTTGCCGTTGCCAGGGCTGCTCGGAGCTCTTCCTGCGTAAAGGGCAGGTTCATTCTCTCGTTGGATGATGATGGCACACGCCCTTGTCGAGAAGCATTAGTTATATTAGAGGTAGCTTGATTTTGGGTTAGGTAGCGGCAGAAAGCTTCAGCAGCATCGATTTCAGATACAGACCAGGTGCAGAGATAAGACGCGGAAAGGATATCGTTGTTGGACTGCTTGTTGACCTCGTGCACTTCGCCTAAATCCCCGCAAGATTGCATCTGTATCTGCTGGTTAGCGTCAAGGTTGCAAGCAGACAAATCAACGAAGAAACGTGCCGTTCACATTCGTCATTTAAATCCTCCGCAAAAAGAATTGATTTGTAATCTTAACGAGCTTCGCTCCTGGGATATAGTTGGGGCCAGATTTTGTTTATTATTCGGGTTGCCAAAGCCCGTCGCTCTCGCTGCCTTGTTAGTCTTTTGCCCGCAGAATGTCGTAACTCCGTCCTTGGTCGACCGAAATAACAGCTTTGTTACCCACTAGCATGACAGTCGGGTGAATCCACTGAGAGCTTTAGACACCGTGCATGACCACCAAGAAGGCCGATAAAGACGCCGCGAGCCTCAATTGCTTAGTCAACCCACCATACCACGGAGCTGGAAGGGCCTGCGCTAGCTCGGCAGAGTTTACTACCACCAAAAGGAATAAAGGGAACAAACTAAAGAAATAAAAGTGTACGTACACGACGATGCATAGGTAAACCATACGGTGTTTATTTGAGCTCAATGACAAACAAGACAGCAGGACTCGATGGACGATGCTGAGCGACGAGAGAAGAGTCCGCCACCAACGAAGCCGTTGATCCGGCCAGCACCGGACAACATTCCCCAATACACCACGATCCTACCAGTGCCGTTCACTACCGTGAAAGTCGATAAGAGCGAACGACAAGATGGGGAAAACTGGAATTCCTTTTTTCCCGCAACAATCCGAACCTCCAACGGTCGACATATACATCCGGCAACCCATCCCACTCTAGCAACCGACGGACGCCCTCTTCACGCTCGCGGAGCTGCTGGACGCCATCATGGCAAGCACGAGCGACGTCGGCACTTGGCACGAGACCTTGTTACCACTACCTCGTTCCGGAATCTTCCATTGGACACCTCTGATACAACTTTTTAAAACATTCAACGCCATTTGGGTGGGAGGGAGAGCTACCCTTCTGGCTGGAAGAGATCTAAAGAGTGATACTTACACCCAAGCCCGGCAAAACACCCCACACGGTGGCCGACCTACGTCCGATTTCCCTGGCGTCCAACTTTTGCAAGGTCACAGAGCGTATAGTCACCGCCCGCCTGTCAAGGATCCTCCAGTCGACGGGGTCTTCCATCCCATGCAAACGGGATTTTGTCCACACCTCTCGACACAGGACTGCCGTATCATGATCCTCCACCAGAACCGGCGCTGTTAGCGCCAGCTTTTCTAAAGCCAGCCCCGTACTCTCGTAGCCATTGACCTGCGAAACACGCTTGATTCAACGCTGCATATCCCCATTGTGTCCGTCAAAGGAGAGGCCGCTTGTTGAACTTCATCAATACATTTCTACAAGACCGCACAGTCCAGGTCTCCATCAGCCAAAGTAAGGCTACGTGGGGAACAAATAATATTGGAGACCCCCTGTGGGTGTTCCTGTCAACGCTTCTCTTCACCCTCACCATTGGTGGACCTCGCTCTCGCACTTCTGAGCCCCCCCGCAAGTTCCTTTTATTATCTTTGTGGACGTTGTTATATTCTGGACGACTGCAGGTGGGCCGAACAGTCAGCAAAACTACATGCAGAGGGTGCAAACCATTGTCACCACCTTCGCCCTCCAGTCAGGCCTCGAATTATCGAAGGATAAGACCACATATATGGTCATCCCCTGCAGACGCGGCAGCGCCTGTCAGACATTGAATTGCGGCTGGAACCCTGAGCAACTCCGTCAAAATCCTAGGTGACACATTTGACCCCAAGGGCGGCGGCGTAACCTGGCTACGACAAGTCAAGTCGCAATGGAAGGACGGTCTAGAACTACTAAAGGCTATCTCCAACAAAGCCTGGTGTACACAGAAAGGATCCGACGACAACACGTTCGTACCATTCTTATATCTAAGGTTGTGGGACTGAATTACCTCCGTCTTACAAAATCCCAAGTTTAGTTTTCAGTTTAAGTACTCTTGGTGTAATTATATCTTACAATCTTTCGTGGTCTTCTCATATAAGAAATATATAGCACCCCGTGCACTAGGAAGTTTGGTTTCTTTAAAAAAATCAAAGAAGGCTCCGGTTGTTAGGTTACATACACGCTTACAACTCATTAGCCGTAGCCAAAATGGAGTGCGCTAGCGTTGTTTGGGGACCCATTTACTCAAAAATACATATGAAAATTGAAGATGGTCCAACGGCGAGCTGCTCGCCTTATTTCTGGGAAAATACGGAAGTTTGGATCACCCACGCAACTAATGGAGGCTAACAGAATACAGACACTGCAGTTACGAAGGAAAATTGCTCGACTTAAATTTTTGTTATTTCTACATCAAGGCCAACTGCGCTTAGGTCCTTTACATTATTTCTCCCCTTATCATCAAGGACAACGCGGCAAAAAAACTTGATAGACATAAGTTTTTCGTGACTCCCATCTTTGCGCGTACTAGCATGTTCAAATTATACTTACTTCCTCGCTCTATTAACGATTGGAACTTCATCACCACTCGAACGTTTTGTTGAACTCAACTTTGTTCGAGAAGTAGAACGTCTTGCTAAATATGGCTGCATTGGTAAATTATTTCATTTTACGTTAGACCATGTTGTGACATAACCCAGGCAGCACACAGTATTGGGCCAACATTGGATTTGATGTGGCAAAGAATGGCCTAACAATGGCCCAGTTGAGCCATTCTGTTTCAATATTGGAATCACATTGGCCAATAATGGACTATCAAAGCCATTCTGTTTCTCAATATTGAAATCACATTGGCCAATAATGGACTATCGAAGCCAATGGTTTTTCAATATTGGTGATACGTTGGCATTGGCTGGTCAACATTGGACTGTCAAAGCAGTATATAGCTTTCGAATATTGGATATACGCACGGCATAAGCTGCACAGTGAACAGTATTGGACTGTCGAAGCAACTGGCTCTCTGATATTAGCTATACGCCGGCATAAACTGTCCAATATTCGACTGTCAAAGCCAATAGCATTTCCAATATTGCATATACACCGGCACAGCCATATACAATATTGGACTGTCAGAGCCAATGGCTTTCCGATATTGGATCTACGCTGGCCTAAGCTGGTTAATATTCAACTGTCAAAGCCAAGAGTTTTTCAATAATTAGTGATGTGCTGGCATTAGGCTGCGTCAATATTTTACTGCCATAGCCAATAGTTTATCGATATTAGATATACGCAAGTATAAGCTGTCATATATTGGACTGTTGGAGCCAATCCCATACGAAAATGGTCTATGGACGTCTCTGAAAAATTCTATGGTGAGCTATCACCGTATATGACCCTCTATGGTCAGCCATAAGAAACCAGAAAACACGCTATAGCCACCTACAGAATAATCTATGTCTTCAAAGCTATGGAATCTCGACCATTCGTATTTCTATAGCTGGCTATGGAATAATGTGTGCCTATAAAGCTATAGACTCGCGACTATTCAATTTCTTTTAGCGAGCTATAGAAAAATGTATGTCCTTAATGCTATAGATCCGCGACTATCCAATGTGCTTTAGCCGGCCATTGAGTGGTGTCCGTCCCTAAATTCTATAGACTCGCGACCATGGAATTTTCTTTAGACGACTCAATGGTGCTTTATGCCACCAAAGCTATAGGCCTCCGACCTTTCAATGTGCTCTAGCCGGCTATAGAGGGATGTATGTCTCTCGAGCTATAGACTCGCTACCATCCCATTTTTTTTAGCCGGCTCAATGGTGTTTTATGTCGCCTAGGCTATACACCCGCGACCTTCTTTTTTGCACTGCAGAGGTAGGAAAGTGGAAAAGAGTCATTCCTGCGCTCGCTCGGCGGCGAGACTTTTATTTAGCCAGCTTAATCGGGCGTACGTCGCCGGTGCTTTATAACCGCGATCACAAAAGTGTCCTTAACTGCCTATAGGACTATTGCAGTTATTGCCGGCTGCTCTCCTTCGCATTGCCTTATCTTGGCGTTGACGTCATCTCAATCTTCCATTTTACAGCGGTGCTGTTAAGGGGCTATGTTCCCCAGGATCGTGTCCCCGCAAAGAAATGTCGACACAAAACTCTGGTTGCCGCTGTCGCTCATAGATAGCAGTAGTTGTCCAGAGTGTTAATATCGTCCTCATGGCGGAAGATATGAACACGTTGCAGAGGCTAGCAGACATTTGGGTGTAAGCATCGTCCGTGTTGGGTCTGAAGTTTAATGTTCAGAAATCGGCAGTGGTGCTGTTCTCTGGGAACGGCATTGTAAATAATAAGTTACAGATACAGCAGGAAGGCGTTACGACGTCTGGGAAGTATAGGTACCTGGGAGTCACACTAACGAATGGGCCCGTCTACAGTGACGAATACCAGATACACCTTCGACAGGCAGCCCAGAGAAGGCAAAATATCTTACGCCGGCGCATTATGTGGAGCTGTAACTGATACTTGATAATCAAGGAATTGTGGAAAGCTGTTCATGTGCCTGGGCTCACGTTTGCCAATGAGATCGTCTGTGCTTCGGCTATCACACGAGCCTCGATAGAACGCAGGTAGAGGGATGTCGGTCGCCAAGCACTCAACTGCCACGGCAACGTTGCGATTGAGGCTATACAAGGAGACATCGGGTGGTCGACGT
Source organism: Ixodes ricinus (assembly GCA_037355805.1). Taxonomy (NCBI): domain Eukaryota; kingdom Metazoa; phylum Arthropoda; class Arachnida; order Ixodida; family Ixodidae; genus Ixodes; species Ixodes ricinus. The sequence goes on along the minus strand of JAZHYW010062397.1, from coordinate 38,271 downwards.
TTGAGGCACGAGAGGCTTCAAGCAAGCTAGCCTACTGGGGACGACGTCTACATATGGACAGGCATCGGTGGGCAAGGCGAGTGTTCGACTACATCAGTGTCAACTGCGTGCAGACGCATTGGACAGAAGCGGATCAACCAGCTCCGTAAGAAATATGGATTCTTCACACAGCCAGCCATGGAGGCGACTGCGAGTAAGGGGGCAAATAAGTTGAGGCGACGGGTCAAAAGTTAATTAACAAATTTTACTTAATTAGATTAATCTTCATCGATAAGCGCTTTTCATTAATTAAGTTTTCTATGGAGTTTGTAAAATGGAAGATTGAGATGACGTCAACGCCAAGATAAGGCAATGCGAAGGGAGAGCAGCCGGCAATAGCTGCAATAATCCTATAGGCAGTTAAGGACACTTTTGCGATCGCGGTTATAAAGCACCGGCGACGTACGCCCGATTAAGCTGGCTGAATAAAAGTCTCGCCGCGAGCGAGCGCAGGAATGACTCTTTTCCACTTTCCTACCTCTGCAGTGCAAAAAGGAAGGTTTCGGATGTATGGCCGAGGCGACATAAAACACCATTGAGCAGGCAAAAAAAATGGATGGTAGCGAGTCTATAGTTCGAGAGACATACATCCCTCTATAGCCGGCTAGGTCACATTGAAAGGTCGGAGGCCTATAGCTTTGGTGGCATAAAGCATCATTGAGTCGTCTGAGGAAATTCCATGGTCGCGAGTCTATAGAAAGTCTATAGAGTTGGGAACGGACATCACTCAATGGCCGACTAAAGCACATTGGATAGTCGCATATCTATAGCATTAAGGACATACATTTTTCTATAACTAGCTGAAAGAAATTGAATAGTTACAAGTCTATAGCTTTATAGGCACACATTATACTATAGCCAGCTAAAGGAATACGAATGGTCGAGATTCCATAGCTTCGAATACATAGATTTTTCTGTAGGTGGCTATAGTGCGTTTTCTGGTTTCTTATGGCTGACTATAGAGGGTCATATATGGTGATAGCTCACCATAGAATTTTTCAGAAGTAAAAAGAAAGTTTTCTGTGACCCTATTGATTTTAGGAAGTACCACGTCCTCGCGTTTTCTTAAACAGTCTGTGGTTCTGAAACGGGAACAAGATTGCTAACTAGCCCTTTCCTTGGTTCGTCAGCCTGTAGACGAGGCTTTTGTAATTCTCGGTAAAAAAAGACAACGTTAATTATAGCAAGAAAAAAAGTTCCCTTGCTCTTTTCTTTTCAAGGTCTTCCCAAATACTTTACTAGGGGAATTCATCCTACTCCACTCATTTGCATTAGACAGCGCGCCTACTGCGTCAAGTTCTTCCCTGGTGATCTGGGCGTCTCGCCGCGCCGGGAAAAAAACATCGTTTTGTTCTAAAAATATTCAGGGAACAAGCTACAACAAATATTAAGCAAACACTTGCATCGACCGATTAGCCTGCGTCGCGCCTTTCACCCACCGCCGCGAATGCCTGATAACCGCGACTTCTATGGGTGGCGCCTCCCACCAGTCCCAATTTAATGCGATAAAACTCAAGCTTGCTGGTCATCCAGTCATTCAAACTGCGCCAAACTTGTCCGTTCCGATTCCATTGCATTATTGGGGAGTAGGATGTATTCCCCCTAGTAAATTATTTTATTTTCCTGTGGGCCTCGGTTTTCGTTGGATTTTAGTTTACCGATTTCCCTTAATATGTTTAGTGCATGCTCGTATTTCCCGTGTTTGGAAGCACCTCAGCCGGTTTCGCCGATTTAACTCTAAACGTAGACAAAGCGCATATCCTTCATCGATGACAAAGCGCATATCCTTCATCGATATCTAAGAAATAAGTAAATAAAATGAAGACATTGGCTGCCGCTTTAGCGGGGCCGGCCACTCTTTTGAACTTGAGAATAATCAGTGTACACTTGCGAGTTCAAAGTTGTTACTGAAAACAAGCAGAGCATTCTGCAACACACTCCATAGTATAAAACTACACAATTTGCATTACGGAGCAATAACCTATAAATTCGAACGCCAACAGGTTGAGAACTGCACAACACAAAAACGTCACTTTACATTTAAGATTACACGTACACTACTCACGTTAAAAAGCTATGTAATTTTAGCTTAATATTATACAACCAAGGTATGCCAGTATAAATATATACAACGTGTCTCCCCCCCCCCCCCCCCGAAAAATCGGTTTATTTTGCTTAAATAATTTATGCGTTACCAAACGCTCATTCTTCGGCCACAAATGTAGCGCTAGAGGTGCCGAAGTCTCAGCACCAACCGTCATCTTATCCAAAAAGTTATATAAACGATTTTCTGAAGATTCGATGGAAAAATACGGCCCATGTACCTTTTGTAATACGCGCAGCTGCGGCAGCTCTATGGAACCAGTTGCCGAAAACAGGAGAAAATGGGCCCCACTTTCCCATTGAAAATTTCCGAAAGTCACTTCAAACTTTTTAATAAGGTAACGGTTCATGCTGAAACTTTGACCTCTGGTTCGGACCTCTAGTGCTACCTTTGGGCGAAGAATGTGCGTTCGGTAATAAATTTATTTTTGTGGAAAGAAAAAAATGAAAGCCGTTTACAACTCCCTGTAACGCCGAATTAGAGCGCAGCTCTTGAGGAGGAGGGGAAGGCACGGGGGGGGGGGGGTCACGTGACCTCGGGGAGAGGGGTCACGTGGCCTGGGGTCACGTGACCTCAAAAGGGGGGATTTTCCCCGCTAGATTTAGAGGGGGGAATTTTCCGCTAAATTTAGCGGGGAAAATTTTCCGCTAGATTTAGCGGGGAAAATTTTCCGCTAGATTTAGCGGAGAAAATTTTCCGCTAGATCTAGCGGGAAAAATTTTCCGATAGATTTAGCGGGGAATATTTTCCGCTATATTTAGCGGGGAAATTTACCCATCATGCACCGCGCGGTTACGCCGACGGCGACGGCGACGGCGACGGCGACGCCGCTCAAGTCGGAAACGGGCGCCTAAGAGCTGGGCTCTAAAACGTATTTTTTTATTCTAGTTCTTGCAATACACGAGCACAATAATAAAACATTCCTTATTTTTTTTTTTTGCGAACGGTTGTTTTTTGGAGGGGAGAAAGATAACTACAGATCCAACATAATAGCCTTAACAAGATGGGAATTGAACAGAGAGAAGCTTCAGTTGTCCCGCTTCCGCCTTGGACAACGTTTCGGCGTCTGGCGAACTTGGAGCATGCACGCGCAGCCCAGTACGACGAAATACAACGAGCTCGTCTGTCGTCCTCATCCCGTCAGTGACGACATTGTGCCATATATTCCTCTGAGAACAATGTTACGCTTGGTTTTTGAATATTCTGATATATTTGCCGGACGTATTAAAACAGGATGTTTTGGGTTTTTTTCTTTTTCACTCCAATATGCTCGTGGAAAACAAACATATGTGCACAAAAAAAAATCGAGACGATCCGTATGCCCTATAGTTTGTTGTTGGTGTGGCTTACGGCACCACCAAACACGTCAGGCTTCGAAGAACCTGGAAGTGCTACTGCACTGGCCCAATTCTCAATGTACCGCGGAGTCAGCCGGCTTTCGTTTCGAAGGATACAGAGATACTTTTCGCCGCTTGATACCCCCGTCAGACTGACTAATATAGTGTCACTCGAAACGAGTGCACTTCGCCCCTAGTGTCGACCCGTGCGCACGGAAACGTTTAGTGTCACTCACCAGAAGAACGCACTCGATATCGAGTGTGTTCTGTAAACTCACTACACTCGATCCAGAAGACCGAGTGTGTAGCGTCCATAGAAGTGTTTCAAAACTAAAGAGGAAACCTAATAGAAAACAATAAGAATGCATAAAATTAACGCACATATTTCTTTTTTAGAGAAGTACCGTCAGATATGAACTTGTCTTATGCCAACAAAAAGTAATATATCGCGGAAAACAAACGGCTAATCTAGCTCCCAGCCTTTTCGGCGTCACATTGCACTGGATTGCGCAACAACGCGCTGGGCTCCCATTTTTTTTGTTTTTTTCACAAACGAGTGACGAGGTACTGCCTGACCGAGAAACCGCGAACTTGGTATCGTATAGTATATGGAACCGGCCGCAGCACCGCGGACCCAAGTCGCCTAGGGTCCGAGCAGGAGACCTTGCTGCGATCAGACTGGAGGAAGACAACCTGGAAGACCTCCGTCGCGCGAAGATCTTTCTGGTCTGGGTGCCATATCTGCTTCGTACTTGCCTCGACTCGTGATGGCTCAATATATTCATTAAATTGGCCAAAAGCTTTCTAAATAACGCAACAATGTCTGGTGACATTATTCTAATAAGGATACAAATAGAAAATAGAAAAATATGCGCGTATATTCCTAACTTATTTGCGCGCTTTTTACTTTACCCATCGTCATTGATATCGTTTCCGAGTGACACTAAATGTTGCCGTGTAGCACGAAAAGCACTCGAAGTGACATTCGGTGCGCTGAAGTGCACTCGTTCGAAGTCAAGACTAAATGAGTCCATCTGACGGTGGTTAGCTTCAACTCATCTTACATCGTTTTCTTTATATTGTAAAGCTTAATTATCGATATTCTACAGTTGATCTTCGGCATTATTCCGCACGTGGTAAACCCTCAATTTTTTTCGACATAAACTCGCACAGTGGCTAATAAACAGGCTTAAACACACTTCTGGCGACGGCGCCACGAAGACCACGTTTTTTGAACGAGCAACACAGTCGTTGGTGGAAGTCTTTGCCTCAACGGACGTAAAGCCGCGCGTTCCACTCATAATACATCGTAAAACAGACAGTGTGCACACTGATGCGTGTTTCTTCCTTGCTTGACGGTCCCATTGGTCGTACAAAAACTGTCCGCAAACATGTTCTAAGCATACACACGTATATGACGCAAACATGTATTTCCAAGACGCCTGACGCGTGTTCGCAGATAACTCTCGTCATCGTGTCTGGAGCGAACGCCGTGTGTCATTTATATGATGTTTTCGCACTGCGACTGCGGCTTTAGCTTCCATACGAAAAACTTGACATCGCAGTTTTTTGTTTGTTTATGGCGGTGTTTAGTGAATGATACCATACATTTGATAACTGATGTATGCTTCGGCACATTGTAATGGCCTCTATATTGTCGACATTAAATCACACAACGCGTGATATAAATGCACGCTCGAGTGCAACTTGAGACGCTGCGACAAAGACCGCGTCGTTCGAGCGAGCAACACGTATGTACGCAGTCGTTGAGCGGTGAACGGAGTCGTGCACGGCCATCACCGCGAGAGTTGCGCGCGCTCGCACCCGCACCGTCGCTGCTTCCGCTCTCGGCGCCAGAAATCAATTAACCGTAAGAGAAGCGGCGGTCCTCCTCCGCAGCTCTGGCATGCAGTCGCGGTTCGGCGGGGCGGCTGCAGGAGCGAGTGCCGGCACCGCGAGGTCGCGGGCGGAAGCTCAATTTACGGCTGCGGTCTCAGCCGCGTCAGCAAAATGCCGGCGGTCGCCAAACCGGCACTAACTTTCTCTTTTAGCCGTCGGGATATATACGATCCTCCCGCTGGTTGGACAGGACGAAGCGTGGCCCGTGAAGCTACAGTGTATTCGAAGTACGGGGTGCTCATAAAGTGTTTGGTTAAGTTCGGGGAGCGCGATGTTTACGATAGATCGATTATTTATTTTTGTTTGTTTCGGTGAATATTGCCGCGTGCGTGCCGGAGGTTTTAAACCTAGTTCGAACCGATGCCATCTAGAAGACGAGGCCTGCGCGTGACGTCATCGACTGCCCGACCCGCGCCAAGCGGCAGACGCACGGAAGCTCGAAAAGAGTTGCCGTAATGGCGGCAGAGACGTCTTGACGTCGCCGCGTGCTTGCGTCACGCTGGTTGTGACTCTCGCGAGACACTGCGAGACTCGCGGGCGGCGATGCTGATACGTGTTAGACAACGCTTTGTGAATCCACTATACTTCGCTTCAGCTGAAGTCGGGACGCAACCGACGCCCCAAGGTAATCGAACGAATCAAGCGGCGTTAAAAGCGAGAGTCACTAGGCCTTTTCTGGTTATGATTGATTCAGCGAGGATGGAACACGTACACAAACATGACGAATACCATGATCGCGCGCTTTCGACGCTGTCCTATTAGTCCCCTAAGCTCGTAGCATCGGCTGCGTCTGGACTTAAGGTGAATTGAAGTATAGTGATAACACCTCGGGGGGAGGGTCAGGCTTTGTTTTCTATACACCAACACAGTGTTTAAAAACAGCCCGCTTTGCCCACGCCACGCGTGGGCACCGCGCGTGCGCAGAAACCAAATTCGGGAGGAGTGAAGCGTCTGCGCATGCGCAGTACCGACAGCAGCGCCATCGCAGTGGCGTGACGTCAGTGAGTGGAGTACGTCTATAGGTGGTATGGGCATTGGCCACCCTGCGTCCGCTAGGAGCCGCTACCGATCGCCCAGCGAACAGCGCTGCGCGCGGCCACTTTTGAGTTCACGGGCGTAGGGAAAGCGGTAGAGCTCCGCGGCCGTTCCCGCTGCTCCCGCGCTTCCGTTAATGTTGTAGCCCAAGAAGGCACGTCGACCTTGTAACACCCATCGGTGTGCCACTGCAGTCGAGCTGCGACCATAGAGTAATATAGTAAACTTAAAGAGCGGACACGCCCATAGGGCCCAGCGGCCCACTTAGCCCGCCTGACAGCTACCGCTCCTAGTGGACGTTAGGAGACGTTACTCCATTTCCGCGTCGGTTTCCGGTATAGAAAGTTTCGGTTTCGGATTGGACGTGCTTAGGCGGTGTAGGTAGTTTCGGTTTCGAATCGGGCGCGCTTAGGCATCGTCGTAGCCCCCCCCCCCCCCCATCTCCACATTCCTGTGCCCTCTAGATGCTCAGTCTCGGGTTAATTATATCCAGCAGCTCGCCTACTCTATATTTTTATTAACTGTCTTTACAATAATACATTTGCTTTCTACTGTAAAACCTTTTTTTTTGTTTTAGAGCACCCACGGTGTCCATGGCGTCTGCTCTATTTGAAGCAACAAGAGCATTTGGTTCAAATCTCTTTATTTCGACCACATTCATGAACACATATGAACAAGCAAATAAGATATGAAGCACATTATGTTCTGCAAGAAACTAATACTCTCATTATTACAATCAGATATAAAAGAAATATAAGGTATTCTTGCAAATAGAAAATTTTACATAATGATTTCTAACCGAACCGTACCAAACAGTTTCGGAAGTGAACAGAGTGAGCAATTACTTTTCCTATCACGACTGCTTACACATGAAAACCAAGTGTATCAATAAATAGAATGTGTTCATCATTACCAATCAGAACAGAACGCCACGCACACTACATACAGCAAGAAACAAATTTGTACGCAATTCAAAACACCAATTCACATAGCCTAAAACTTGCATCAGGCGAGACATGGCCGAACAATGAGCACGTCTTTCGGAATGTGAGAAGAATGAAAACTGATATGCTGCAAAATGAATCTCAGGATCTAGAAAAGATGGTGTTTTTACAAGTGCAACATCTACGAGCAGGCACAACAAAAACCGAAAGCCAGGATAACATTGCTTAACACAATATCCTTGATCATGAAAATCAAAACAAACACAAAATCACAGGAAGGCATATGCTGCATGTGCCACGCTTTTTCATATAAGGCACACACCTAAATATATGACTGGAGCTGTGCAAAATGCCCCAGATATGTGAATAAAGATATCAATAAATATTCGACACAAAGTTCACACATGCAAATGTAAAAGGCTGCTTGACGCGTCAAGATCTTGATCTTATACCGGGTGTTTCTTCTTGTGGCTACCGGTGCTGTTGAACAAGGTTTGCATCTTAGATATGGACATCCGTTCTAAAATAAATGGGCTTATCATGAGCACCAGTGGAAGGTGACGTTCTGTGGCCCTCCATGTCATATTCTTGTTGAGCACGAAAACGAGGCAGCATGTGGAGCAAACGCTCACACTAAACATGGACGTCAAAAGTCTACTTTGAATGGTGAAAGTCCGATCCTCTACTCTTGCCAAATTCGATATAAACAGGGGCTGTATATTGTATTTGGTGCGCATCACCACTGACTGATACACACCAAACATGCCATGTCAGAAGTCATACAGCACTGGCAGAACACTCTATTGGAGGACACAAATTGCCATGTTTTAATGCAGAGTGACCTCCGGCTGTAGTAACATTATTTCAACTAATTTAGGCTGTCATTGCGACTGAAAAGTAATGCTATGCATAGGGCTAAGATGTTACAAAGCTAATGCACAAAACAATAAAATAACTGGAAATACAACAGTTGTGTGGCAACTAATTAAACAAAAATAAAGCCGATTTTACAATCGAGACTGTGCCAGGGAGCTGCATTAACATCATGCTGGCAGGTGGCACCGATAAAGTAGAGCTAGCATTGGTTACAACAAAAATATAAAATTGGAACATGTTACAATCTGCCAGCAAAGAAAAGTTATTACCTTGTATTGTTGCAGAGAGCCTACTTATTGCCGGTCGAACAGTAGGGACAGCAGTTTTGGTAAGTCTCGTCTGTCCAGGATCCATAAAGTCTTTTGTAGTGAAGTGTTCACTACACATGCGGTAGCCCACATTGAGCTGTGTGGCGGTCTTTCCTATGAGCTCAGGGCGGTTAGCATACCGTACCCATGTCTTTGACCTGAAAAAATCATTGTACTTACTACCTATATTACATTCATTGAACGGGTGATATAAACTGCAAATGTGTGAGCCCTGCTCTTTTGCATATCGGAAGTTTTGAATGCCACCGTTAAGTGAAACCTTCGCGTTTCGCAAAGTTCACGGTTGTATATCCCCTCCGATAGTTTTTTTTTTCTTTTTTACAGTGCAGTACTATATGGGCAAACAAACAATGGTCATGAATTTGAAACCCACCCGGTCACGCAACATGAAAGATATCGGTGTCTTTGTATTCATGCTAAAGTTATATCAAAGAAATTTTTGGCTGGTTGTTATTTCATCACTTTATGGGTGTCATTTGCAAACTATTTGTGAAAGTTTGCTCTTGCTGAAAATATTCATTTGTTTTACCTTTTGTTTTTGTTAAACGTGGTGTGTAACTCAGACAACACCGTCTATCTAGCCCCGAAATATTTGAGAAGTTTTCTTGACTTGCCATACGTACTGTAAAGAAGAATATTTCAAAAAAATATATGTTGTCTTTGCAAATATCTTTTCTCAGCTATACTGAGTGTTTGCTTCCAGAAAATGGTCTAAGTAAGGACTGAATCGAAATATATACGTACCTTGAATCACGTGGAATCTGGAAAAACTTAACACCTGGCTTTTTATTTGTCTTTCCATTGTTGGCGCACCAGAGCACGCAGCAGTAACTTCCGTAGGGCATCACCTGATTCAGCGGGGGAAAAAGCGACGAAGAGCTTAAAGTCCATCATCTATTGGATCCAAGCTCAACGACACGTTCCTGCAGTTTATATCGAAGGCAGAAAACTATCGGCTGACGAAAAAATAAACGAAAAGTGAATCCGACATGTCACAATATGATATAGCTCGATCGGCGTCACAATACAGCAAAAACTTATCGCACGCGTGACGGATCAACACAAGTGTGTGAAAGAAGTGTCGTCTGTCGTGCCGTTTATGCTATCTTTGTGGTAAACAACGCAAAATATAAAGTTGCAAAGAACTTACCTTCTGTTCAAAGAAGTAGGACCTGACGACCTGACGCCAATTACGGCGCGAAAACGAAGAACTGAAGCTGCTCGGCTACATGAAGCACGAACTCAAGGTGAACATTTCGAGAACGCGAGTGGTTATGCGTCCCTTCGTTGCTTGCGAGGCGACCGAAGAGCGTTGAGGAAGCACGGTGGGGTGAAGGGCAGACGGCACCCATGCCAACCATGCGGAGGCGCCATCATACCAGGCGCCATACATCACGTGATTGTGACGTAGTATTTGAAAACTATTTAATATTTTTAAATATGTTAAATATAACTAGGGTGTGACAATTCTAAAAAGAAATACTTTTAAAGATAATAATGTAAAACACATTACTCAAAAGCGCCGCCTGGCGGAGGGTAGTAGACGCACGTATCTGGGCCGCGAAACCGCGCTTGTGTCCTCTCTTTAAGTTTACTATATTACTCTATGCTGCGACTGCCAAGCTCGCTTCCCGATGAGAACGCGCAACACCGCCGCGAGAGGCGCGCGTATCGAAACGGAGTGAGATCTGCAGGGTGCCCATTGTTGGAACTTCGCTCGGCCCGGTTCTTTCCTTTGTCAAGCTTTGCTTTTCTGCGAAGTTCCAGTTCATTGTCGGCTGTCACCGTGTGTTCTGAACATTTCTGGACGTACCGCGTGTACCAAAGCAGGGGTAGCGCGCTGCTTTTGGGACAGCCGCCCTTCCGTCGCCGGTGCAAGATGCGCGGTACTTTTCTCCTGAAGTTTGTAGGCGCAAGTAAGCCTCATGAAACGTTTATTTTCAGTTCTAAATTAATATATTTTTTAATTATTCCTGGCAATATGAAGTGACTGGCGAAGGTTGCAGTCGCAATACAGTTTTGACCTTCATGTGTGAATAAAACGGCATTTCTACAAAACTCAGAAAAACATACATGGCAGTTTCACCTGACATACTTCCGGCTCATACTCTTGCCCGAATCCATGCTGGGACGCTTCGCTTCATTCGTTTCTATGCGCGCATGCACTTCTTTCAAGCTCGCTCGAGTTCTATCTGTGAAGTTATTGTCGACTGCCCCCGCCCGAGCGGTCGGCGACATAAAAGAACCTCGACTGGCTCGACTTTTATATACATTGATTTTTATTCGTACTTAAATCCATCCAGCGCTCGAGATGTCGGAATGTGAGTGGTCGAAATTGTCCTAGCAGATGCCACTGGGATGACCCCGAAGGAAAAAAGAAAGAAAAAACGGAGCAAGCCTTGGTTTATATGACCCCAATACTTCCCTGATCGTGCTTCTTCAATTCTGTCGTCGGCGGAGCCAGTCCTTGTGCCTCTGCATTACACCAACACCAAACACAACGCTAATGAAAAATCGTTTACCTGCAGATGAATGGGGAAGTGGTAAAAAAACGCTCACCACCGTGGCCGCTCTGTGCTTAGAGGAAGGGAAAAGTGGTTTCGTGAAACCTCCCTGTACAGAACGGAGTATGGGAAACCTCTTCCACAATGTCCGTCTACTTGAAAATAGACTAAAAAGAAAAAGAAAACGCGAGAGAGTAAAACACTTATTGACAAGGGCATACTATGCAAAATCTTTAAACTTTTGATAACGCTGCTTCACGCCTGTTCGTGCAACAAGCATATTGTGTTGGCGCGTGTGTCTTTTTTTACGCTGCCTACAATATCTTTAAAATAGAATAACATCCGTCCGTGTGTCCTCTTTCTTGAATGAGTGTCCTCTAATTTGTCATCGAGTGTGCAAGCACTTAAAAAATTAATTCAATTTGCGCACAGCATTTGAACTTCAGGTAATGGGGAGAATTCACTGGCGGTCATGACTGAGCGGCTGCCGAGCGCGTGCTGACGGCGAGCTTCCACTGTTCTTCTGCAAGGTCCATTCCCCACCACCGCGATTACCGGTTTCACCAAAGGTGAGCTCGTTCTGAACTCGCGTTGTGAACAGCGCACTCAGACATGGCGTCCAGTCAATAGGGAGTCTTCACTGGCGGCCCTAGCTGTGTGCGCGGTTTCTGAGCGCGTGCTGACGGCGAGCTTCTACAGTCCTTTTGCGACGTGCACTCCGCACCATCAAGATTGCCGGTCTTAGCGGGCTATTACCGTGAGTTCGTTCTGAGCATGCCCCTAAACCTCGATCTAAAATACACTCTCAGAAATAGGGGTGTAGAAAGTACGCCCCTTCTCCCATATGTAACACCCCAAAACTACATTTCGACGTTCAGTCAACTGACGTCGAGTTGGCGATACCAACTTTTACGAGCGGCTTGACAGTTGCTGGATATAATGTTGGATATAATGTATAATGCACGTGTTCGAAGCGTATGCTTCGAACACGTGCGAATAGCGTTTTCGTACGACCAACCTGAGGGGACCATCGTATACACAAGGAACAAACATGCCTCAAACAGTATTCGACTGCATCATGCACGATGCCTCAGCAGTGGGACGTCGGCATAAGTGAAGTAAAAATAGAAGAAAGCGCGGACGTGCGGCAAGAGAAAGAGTTGACAGTGTTCGCTCTGAAACCCTTTTTGTCGGTGTTTGGGCACTTATAGTATTAACAATTACTTTCGCACGCCCGAATGCTCGCGTACGTTCGGGGCCCCGTGTTCCCAAATCATTGACGACGTCCGCCACCAAAACGCGGCATTTTCGGTCGCGCACGTCGCCAATACATCATTCGTGTCCAGGTCACGTGGTAAAGCAAAGAAACAAAAACCATATCCTTTCCAAAGAGAGAAAAAAAGTGGGCGTCACCCATTTCTTTCTTACACCCCCTGAATTCCCTCTCCGGAATACCATCCAGGCGACGCAGGATGCGCGTACGAACCATTTTTTTTTTAATTTTTATTCCCTAAGCTGCGGCCACACTGCTATTACATTACACGAAAGACAGCCTACAGATACTATCTGAGGTGTGTTTCTTTCTCGAATAACGGTCCTCTTACATTGGTTGTGCAAAAATTTCCGCAACCATGTTCGAAGCATAGTATGTATGAAGCAAATGTAGTGGCTGCTGAAGCGGAGAAAGAAGAAGAGAGCTCGTGAAGGGGATCTTCACGAGCCAGGGACAGAACAAAGCGGCTGTACTGCCAGTGGTAGTACCTAATGCAATAAGCCATATTTATAGGAAGACGCGTCCAGAATTTGGTGACCCGGACAAAGAAAACGCAACATGCAAGCTACCGGTGAGCCCTCTACGACCATCGCTACTGTTACAGTCAAGCTTCCGCCGTTCTGGTCTGAAAATTTAGCTTTCTGGTTTGCACATATTGAGTTTATATTTGCAACACGCATGCAGCATAACACGGCAGGGGACGAAGTTTCATTATGTGGTCAGCGCACTTCAACCAAGCGAGGCCGGCTAAGTCCGGGACTTAATTATGAACCCTCCCACTGAACATCCGTACAACAAAATCAAAGAAGAGCTCATTAGGAACACAACCGCATCTGAGCAACGGCGTCTGCAACAACTGCTTCCAACAGAAGAACTCGGAAGTCGGAGACCGTCCCAACTGCTACGATCCACGTGGCACCTTCTCAGAGATCGCGCAACCACCTTTGATGACGCTATATTGCGCGAACTCTTTCTTCACAGGCTTCAGAATAATGCACGTATAATATTGGCAATATCCAGTAACATCTCTTTGGACTGTTTAGCCGAGCTTGAAGACAAGATCTTAGAGAAGATAGTGCCATCTGTGAACGCCGCTACACTAGCTCCCATCAACACACAGGCGTCGGAAACTCAACAACTCCGAGACGAAGTACGCCAACTCTCAGAACTGATCGAGTCAAGACTTCAACTACCTCGTTTCACCAGCCCTCGAAACGTAAACCAACGCGGCTCAAGCAACTTTAGACTTAGACGAAACAAGACATCGCCAAGTCGGCTCCATCGCAGCACCACAAGAGACAGATCTCCAGAAGGTGGGTTCTGCTGGTACCATCGCACGTTTGATACCCAAGCACGTCAATGCCAAGACCTCTGCTCTTTCCAGGAAAACAATTGGACCAACTACTGACGGCGGCCAGTTCAGTTGAGCCATCTACCAGCCGCCACGCACTCTTTTACATCACCGATCGTCAGACAAGGGTTTGCTTTCTTATTGACTCAGGAGCAGAAGTTAGTGTAATTCCCGCAACCTCACATAACCGTAAGATTGCCACATCCACGAATGCTCTGCAAGCAGCACATGGAACTGCGATTGCAACTTACGGGCAGAGATCCACAACTGTAGTTCTTGGATTGCTCCGTACACTAAGATAGGTATTCATCGTTGCAGATGTTTGATATGCAATTATTGGCGCCGATTTTTTTAACTCACTTCGGTCTTCTGGTCGACATGACAAAACATAAGCTTTTAGGTGCTACCACTCATATTGGCGTACTCGAAATTCTCCCAAATCCTTCATTACTGAGCCCTACACTGGTTTGCGCAAAGACCAATACCAATTACGACGCCACCCTTTGCAACTTTCCCAACCTGACCGAGCCCTGCAACACAGAGCAACCTTTGAAACATGACGTGCAGCACTTAATCACCACCACCGGACCACCCGTGCACGTTCATGCCCGTCGTCTTGCTCCAGAAAATGTCGAGTATATAAGCATTAGCTTATATACTCGGCGCGCTAGTAGATACCGCGCCGACTGCCGGGATTATGACTGGCCGATGACATCTTCCTCCTCTTCAGGTCGCTTGCGTTCCGAGGTCGGGTATCGCTGAGGTTTCCTCCGTAGTCGCGTACTTCTGCGCTCTGGGGTAGCCGATTGAACGTTGGTAGCTCCGGCGGTCGCGTCTTCATCTGCAGGTGACGGTGCGTGTCCAACCTGGTCGTCCCCGAGAGGTGTCTGTTGACTCGAAGCATCGGCTGTTCCGTTCCCGTGGACCGACAGGGCATTTTCAACTGTAGCAGTAGTCGGCAGAAGTCGCAAATCCTCCCTCGTACGTCTTTTGCTCTGACCATCTTCAGTGGTGACCACGTAAGACCTGGGTGCACCTGTTGTGCCTTCGATGACCGCGGGAGTCCAGGTTCTCTGCAAGCTGTCATAAATGGTTACGGGGAAACCTGGTCGCAAATCAGGAAGTTGGCGCGCTGTTCGGTCGTAGGAAGCCTTCTGCTTGTCTCGAATTTCATTCAGACGACTTGTCACTACCTCTGTTGGTACGGTTTCGGGTTCCATATGACTTGTGGTGACGGGCAACAGTGTTCTTGTTTGGCGCCCCATTAACCGCTGTACCGGCGACTTGAGGTGGGCATCTCTAGGCGTGTTCCGCGATTCTAGCAGTGCTAAACAGAAGCTTACTTTGTCTCTAGAGCACTTGAATTAAAAGCTTCTTTGCTTCTTGGACTGCGCGTTCAGCCATTCCATTTGAACGGGGATGATAAGGACTTGAAAATACTTGTTGGATCTGCAGGCTCGCCAAAACGTCCTTAAACGCCTTGCTGCTGAACGGCGGCCCGTTGTCGCTGCATATCCGGACGGGCAGTCCATGAGTGGCAAATATTTCGGTGCAGGCAGAGATCACTGTGGCCGCTGTTGCTTGGCGAAGTTCCTTGGTTTCAAAAAGAAAGGAGTAGTAGTCGACCACAATGAGAAACTCATGACCGTCATGATGAAAAAGGTCGACTCCTATCATTTGCCAAGGGAGGGTCGGTACGTCGTGGCTAAGCATTGGCAGCTTCACGTTTCTGGGTTTGTATTTTTGACACAGTGTGCACGAGCGTGCTAGTGATGTGATGTCACTCGTAATGTTTGGCCAGTATATGACTTCCTTTGCTCTGTTTTTCATTTTTTCTTCCCCACAGTGCGCCGCGTGCAAAAGCTTCAAAACTTCATTTCTTTTCGCTTTCGGGACGATTATCTTGTTGCTTCGCAATACCAGGCCGTCTTCTACGTGAATTTCATCACGATAGTTCCAGTATAGTTTTAGCTCATCCGGTACGTCATCCTTCGAGTCCGGCCCATGATCGTGCTGGCGTAGTCGCCGAAGTTGCAGCATCACCGGCTCCCTTTCTGTTGCGTCTAACATGCTTTTCAGCTTGGCGTCTGAAATAGGAAGGTACGTCAATGCATTCACGTGGAAGTGCTCTTCTTCGTCTTTCAAGACGATCTTGCTTGGAAAGCGCGAAAGCGCGTCCGCAATTAGCAAAGTTTTTCCTGCCTTGAACTTCACGGTTATCGGGTATCTTTGTAGAATGAGACGCATTCTTTGCAGTCTGAGGGGGCACTCGGAAAGGGGCTTTTTGAATATAAATTCAAGGGGTCTGTGGTCGAATTCAACAGTGACTTCGGGCTGTCCTACGATGTAGTCATGAAACTTCGTGCAGCCGTGAACTATAGCTAAAGTTTCCTTTTCAATTTGTGCGTAGTTGCGTTGTGAATCCGTGAGGGATCTTGAAGAGTACGCAAGCGGGTGTCCGTCTTGAAGGAGGACAGCTCCAACGCCATGTTGGCTCGCGTCGACAGACAAAGTAACAGGCTTGCCTGGTCTGAAGTACGCCAAGACTGGAGCTTCATCAGCCTCTGTCGCAGGACTTCGAAACTGTTCTGGTGTCGGTCCGTCCAATCCCACGCGACTTCTTTACGCAGCAGTTCTCGCAGCGGGGCTGCAATCGAAGACATATTTGGTATGAAACGAGACACGAAGTTAACCACGCAGAGGAATATTTGCAGGGACTTGCAGTTAGTCGGGACAGGAACTGCTAGAATGTCCTGCACGCGTTGGGGGTCAACTTGAAGACCTTCCGTGGTTATGACGTGTCCAAGGTAGCGCACCTCTTTCTGAACAAAACGGCATTTCTTTTTGTTGAGCTTCAGGTTGGCCAGCTCTGCAGCGTTGTAGCAGCCTCTGCAGGTTTGCATCATGCTCTTGCTTTGTTGCTCCCCAGACCAAAATGTCATTCATGACAACGGCTACTCCTGTAAGGTCTTCTAGAACAGTGTGCATTGCCCGCTGAAAACTTTTCGGAGCTGATGAAATGCCGAATGGCATACTCAAGAACCTGTACCGTCCAAATGGTGTGCTCATAGTGCACAAGTAGTGAGCTCTCGTGGTCTAGAAGCAATCTGCCAGAACCCAGAGGAGGCGTCAAGAGTGCAAAAGTAATTCGCGCCGTGCAGACCCGGAGAATTCAAGACATCTGCCAATACTGGCATCGGGTAATGTTCGCGCAATAAGGCTCTGTTTAAGTCCGACGGGTCCAGACAGATGCGGATCTTGTTGGGTTTTGTAACAACGACCATGTTACTACTCCAATCTGTAGGTTCTGTGACTTTGATGTATTACTTGATCCTGCTCCATGCGATCGAGTTCCTTTTTAACCTTATGTCTCAAAGCAATGGGCACTTTCCTCGGTGGTTTAACGATACCTTGCGCTCCAGGTTTCAGCTTCATCCTGTACGAGATGTTTTTTAGTCTGCCGAGTCCCTGGAACACATCATCAAAAGGCTTGGCTGCTTCGTACAGGTCGCTGCTCGTAATTGTTGCCATTCGCTTGATTAATCCGAGCTCTTCTGCGACCGATCCGCTAAGTGTAAGGGTATGTTTTGATCCATCACAAATAACTGCGCTGTAGTTGTGTGGGTCCCACATCGGAGCGTTAGTGCAACGCGCTCTCTTGCATATTTCATATGACCAAAAAACCCATTCAGAGCCACGTTGCATTTCCGCGTTAGCTTATCTGTCAGTCGCCGGAGCGTCTGTTTTGACATGACGCAGCAATCAGCTCCGGTATCAAGCTTACAGTCGAGCGGCTCGTCTTCAACGTGAACCTGGGCTGACCAAAGGTTTCTGTTGGAGGCACTTGCCATTCGCAAAGTCTGCAGGAAACATTCTTCTTCGCTATCGCTATCTGCATGAATCTCCCGTACTTGCTTTTGGTCGTGCTGTTTCGGGTGATTTTTTTTCCGGTTTTCTGCATACTTTTGCGAAATGGTTGTAGCCACTGCAGTTCAGGCAGCGTTTTCCCATTGCTGGGCATTTTTGGTCTCGGTGCGCGGAAAATCCGCACTTCGGGCATGATGCTTCCATACGATTAACAACGGCCGCATGCTTTTGTTCCGCGAAGCTTTGTATCTTTTCGAACTGTTCCTGACCTTGTTCTCGGGCTCGACATATTTCGACGGCCTTTGCGTATGGCGGGTTTTCTGAGATCAGCTTCTGTTGCAGTTTTTTGTCTTTTATCCCGAGGATGATTCGGCTTCGAAGCATACGCTCTTCTAACACGCCAAACTCGCAGCGACTTGCTAACAAACGCAACTCTGTTAGCCACTCGTTAAAGGTTTCTTCTTCTCGCTGATCTCGGGTGCCGAAACGAAACTCATTGTATGTCAGGTTCGTGGCAGGTCGGTAGAAGCTCTCGAACTTTTCCATCAGCACGTTAACGTCGTCTCGTTCCTCCTCCGCTTCAAAAACGAACGTCGCGTATGCTTTCCGTGCCTCTTCACCTATCGTCATAAGGAAGGTGGCTGCTTGTACTTCCTTAGGTTTCGTTGTGAGCATCGTTGCAGTCGAGAAAAGCTTAAACTTACTTTTCCAGATGCGCCAGGACTGCCACAGGTCGCCCGTTGTATTCAGTGGTTTCGGCGGTGGGAGCAGCGACGACGCCATGCTATCTTCTTTGTTCTCTTCACCTCGCTTCTGACACCATGTAGTCTAGTCAGAGTCTGGCAATGAACTACTTTATTGATTGATTGATTGAAACGTTTATTTAATTTCCATGCCTCTGGTCTATGGAACCTCATGCGGCATGGGGGATGGGGAAGTGGGAGAGGGGTAGTGATGATGGTGATGGATTAGACGTACCGTCCGATCCCGGAGGACCGGAGGTAGGAGATGATTGATGTGAAGATGAGATCTCGTTCTGCGGGTGCTGAGGTTCTCGGATGTGTCCATTCCCGAAGGAACATTGGTCTAAGGTGCGGTGGTAAGGTGTTAATTGCCGCTATCCGTTCTAGTGACGTCCCTGCACAGGACCATACAAGATGGTAGCAAGTCGCAGGGACGCCGCAGTGTGGACATCCAGGGTCAAGACCTGTATCATTCTCATCTGTTGGCTTGTAGAACTTGGCACGCCAAAAGGGAGTCACCATAGTCCGAGTCTGGAGCCTGTGTAGTGCCACTTGCTTCCATCGTGGAAGTCCGCGAGGGATCGGGTTGGGGTTAGAAGGTAGGAGCGCTGCAAGGCGCGCTTTTCTTGCTCTCTGTTCTTCTTTCTTCTCTTGGGTTAGATCAAAGCCCTCGTCAGGTGGAACGTCCCGTTGAACGGGCGAGGGGACCGGGCCTTGTGAGGGCTGAGTATTTGCCTGTAGCAGTGCCCTCGCGGCCCCGTCCGCCCGCTCGTTCCCTGGAACGCCTGCGTGGCCCGGAATCCACGCGATGGTGATTGTTTGTCGAGCCCCGGCTGGACGAACCAGTTCGCGGATGCGCGCAACTGTAACGTTGCATGTGCTCGACTGCTGTAGTGCACGCACCGCCTCTTGGGAGTCGGTGTATATTCGAGTTTCTGTAATTTCTGCTCGTGGCATGTTCGTGGCTGTTTCAACGGCGAATAAAACTGCCAGAAGTTCCGCCATGCAACTGCTCCGTGTACATGCGGTAAGCTTGTGGTTCGTCTCTTTGCGTGTAGGGGAATGCCAGGCGATCGCAGTGCGGCCGTTGTTGTCTCTCGCCGCGTCCGTGTAGAAGACATCCACGTGCGCGGCAAGCTTGCTGACTTCAGCGCGGTGGATGGCTACTTGTGTAGCACGTCGTCCAGGGTGGTCAGGTCCTTGATGATTGGAGAGGGGCTTGATGGGAGTGACTGCCTCTGCATCCCAAGGTGGCGTCGGTGTAGGCATGAGTGGGCCGTCAATTAGGTCGGAACGGCCAATCGAGGCAAGAATAATTCGTCCGTGAGGAGTGCGAGATAGCCGCTGAGCTTGGCTTATCCGCATCTCCTCGGCAATCTCACGGATGGTGTTCATTTGTGCGGTCCTTTCTAGCTGTTCAACCGGTGTGAAGCGGGAGAGCCCTGTAACGACCCGCATGGCCGCTCTCAGCATGGTTACTAGTGTGGTTTCTTGAGTCTTCGTAAGGCGGAGGTAGTTCAGTCCGTACACTACCTTCGAGGTTAGGAGGGTACGGACGAGTCGCCGGAGGAGATCATCCTGTGCACCCCAGGCCTTGCTCGAGATAGCCTTGAGCAAGTCTAGGCCCTCCTTCCACTGCGATTTTACTTTCCGAAGCCAGGTGACTGCACCGCCTTTGTGGTCAAATGGTACCCCGAGGATTTTGACGGAGTTGTTCTGGGCGATGGGGATTCCATCCACCCTCAGTTGGATGTCGGTACGGGCGCTCCTGCGTCGGCTGGGTATAACCATGTACGTGGTCTTCTCCTTAGATAGCTCCAACCCTGATCGGAGGGCGAAGGTCATGACAACGTCAAGCGCGCTCTGCATGTAGCGTTGTTGGCTATCCGCCCCACCTGCCGTCGTCCACAGGGTGACGTCATCCGCATAAATGGTGAAGCGAATTTGTGGGACGGCTTCAAGGGCGAGAGCCAGGTCAACCATGGCGATGTTGAATAGTAGCGGCGACAAAACCGCCCCCTGTGGAACACTAATATTGTTTGTTCTCCATTGGCCTTTGGTTTGTCCGATAGAAACCTGGAACGTGCGATCCTGTAGGAATGTTTTGATAAAATTCAGGAACCGGCCCTGTATGCCTCTTTTCTTTGCGGCGGCCACGACTGTGCTGTGTGGTATCGAATCGAATGCCTTCCGTAGGTCAATGGCCACGAGCGTACGCGGTTGGCTTTTAAAAAGCCGGCGCTCGTAGAGATCATGATGTATCATGAGCAGGCTGTCTTGTGCCGAAAGGTGAGGTCTGAAGCCCGTTTGCATGGAATGGAAGGCAACCGCCGATTCAAGAATCCATGTCAGGCGTGTGGTGACCATGCGTTCTAAAACTTTGCAAAGGTTGGACGTCAAGGAGATCGGGCGGAGGTTATAGCCACCGCGTGTGGTGTCTTGCCGGGCTTTGGGATAGGGATCACTGTAGACCTCTTCCAGTCGGATGGGAGTTCACCCTTCACCCAAATGGTGTCGAATGTGTCAAGGAGCTCCTTCATGGCATCTTGTGGAAGGTTCCGGAGCGCGGTAATGGTTACACGGTCTGGTCCAGGTGCCGACTTTGCTCGTGCCGCACCAAGAGCGTCCAGGAGTTCTGCGAGCGTGAAAAGGGCGTCCGCCGGCTGTTCGTGCACGATGGTTTCCCGGGCGTAGACTTCGGCCACGGGTGGCTCGGGTTGTTGGGGGAAGAAACAATCTGCAGCCTCTTCCGCAAGCTGCTCTTCCGTGATGTCAAGGCGGAGCGCTAGATTGCTTCCGGTGTTGCACATTTTGTTTTCCCGGCAAGCCCTTTGTAGGCTTGCCACAGCTTGCGGTAGCCTGTCCGTTCGTTAAAGGAGTCGCACAGGCTACGCCAGAAAGTGCGGCGGAGCTCAATTGTGTATTTTGTGGCCTTAGCTGTCGTGCGATTTTAGGCGGATCTTATTCCGGAGGGATCTCCTGGCTCTGTAGCGCTGGAGAGCCTCCAGTCTCCTGTCCCACAGCTTGATCAGGTGCAAGTCGGGAGGTGGTGTGTCTTCCTTGACGTTGTATTCTGCATGGGACTCCCGAAGGGCTTGTTGAAGCCGATCTGCAGATGGGACGTTGGCAAGCGGTGCGGAAGTTGTCCCACTTTGTGAAAGTGACTCGACGCCTGGGCGAGGTGCTAATGGGGAGCTTTATATGTATGGGGAGGTGGTCACTGCCCCATGGATCAGTCTGGACTTGCCATTGTACCTGTAGACGTGGAGAGGCCCAAGTGAGGTCGGGGGACGTGTCGTTTTGGCTGGCGACTTGGGCCAGCCGTGTTGAAGTGTCAGGGTCGTTGCATTGATGAAGCCCAGCTGCGAGGCATGATTTCTTGATATGTTTTCCTCGGGCGTTTTTGTTCGGGTATCCCCACGCGGTATGTCGGGCATTGAAGTCTCTAGCTAGGATGGTATGCTTGTTCGTTTCTACCAAGCCCTTTACCCAGTTGACCTCGTTCGAGTCCCCGCACGGTCTTATGTATGTGTTATGTATGTTGATGGGTGTGTCTCCAAACTTGACCCGCGTGGAGACGACTTCCCAGTCATCAGAACACGAGGCCTCGGAGTTCAATTTTTCCTGCCTGTGCTTTTTCTTTATAAGTGTAAGTACAATACCAAAATTTGATGCGGAGCATTAGCTTATATACTCGGCGCGCTAGTCGATACAGCGCCGACTGCCGGGATTATGACTGGCCCATGACACCCATTACACCTAGTTCCAAAGAAAAGTATAGACTAGAGACCTTGCGGTATTATCGTGCAATAAACATCACAACAATCCCAGATTGTTATCCTATACCTCGCCTGCAAGACTTTTCTTCAAACCTTTATGGTATGTTGGTGTTTTCCAAAATAGACCCCATTCGAGCGTATCATGGGATACCCATCGCACCTAACGACATCCCTAAAACAGCAATCGTAACTCCATTTGGTCTATTTGAATTTGTTCCGATGCCATCTGGGATACGTAAAGCTGCGCACACCTTTGAACGTTTCATTGACCAGGTTCTCAGAGGACTGAACTTTTTGTTTTGCGTATTTGGATGACATCCTAGTAGCCAGTGCATCCGAAAAATAGCATTAACGACAGCTCTATGAACTCTTTAAACGTGTTGACCAGTATGGAGTTGTCATCCATGACGCCAAATGCGAGTTTATTGTACCAAACCTAGATTTCTTGGGGCATCATGTCAATCAGCATGGACATCGACCACTCCACGCCAAGGTTAAGGCTATTCACAACTATCCAACACCGTCTAGTGCATCAGGTGCGGGAGTTCCTAGGACTGGTAAATTTTTACCGTCGCTCCACACCCGGCTGCCCTCAAATCGTCCAACCGCTAAATGACTTTTTGGTGGCTCCCGAGAACTCAAAACCGTAATTTTCGTGGCCCAACTAAGAATACAAAGCATTTACCTTCATCAAGACCGCGATTGCCGACGCCACCTTGCTAGTGTACTCCAAACCGGATGCGCCTATTAGTATCATGGTAGATGCTTCGGCCACAACAATAGGAGCAGTGCTACAACAACACATTGGCCAACATTGAAAACCTCTCGCTTTCTTTTTACGAAAATTAACAGCAACCGAGACTCACTACAGTGCCTTCGGACGTGAACTTCTTGCCACATATCTCAGCGTCAAACATTTTCGTTGTTTTGTCGAAGGTCGTAATTTTTTTATTCTCACGAATCACAAACCACTCACTTTCGCCCTAACATCAAATGGAAAGGCCTACACTCCTCGAGAAAAACAAAACAAAAACACTTAGCATTCATCAGCGAATTCACCACCGATATCCGACATGTCACAGGAAAGCAGAACGTGGTCGCTGATCCGTTATCACGCGTGGATATTGTCGGGTTGAATCTACCCGACGTTGAACGGGTTGATTTTACCGCTCCTGCGAAACATCACTAACAGGACGCATATTGCCAAGTTGACACACGAGGCACATCTCTCTGGCTGAAGAAAACGTTAGTACCGCAGACAAACATTCCTCTTCTTTGCGATTTTTCAACGGGAACTCCGCAGCCATATCTCTCACCCACCTTCTGCAGGAAGGTGATCGATACCCTGCAAGGACTATCACATCCCGGAATACGAGCTACGCAAAAACTGATCACTGGCTACGTTTACATGCATGCGATTGTAGCGCATCGAATTGAGCAAAACCAATCCCACGCAGCCTGTCTTCCTACTTCTTTGTCTTCTACCCATCTGCAACCAATCAAAATAGTCAAATCTCGATTCGATGCGCAACGGTCGCATCCATGTAAACGCAGCCACTGCCCGTTTCATTTGGCTGAAGATGAACATGGATATCCGCACTTGGACAATATTGGGTTGTGTGTATGTTTATACAGCCTAGAACTTGGTCTGCCTCAACGGGCGACAAGTCTCCCAGCTGTAGATGAGCAATTTAGCCAGTGCAGTACAACCCCTATCCTGGGGTCTTTAACGTGCATCACGAACTTGGACAATATCATGCAGCTTTTGTCAAAAGTCCAAGATTCATCGTTACACCATTACGCCAGTTAAAACGTTTCCGCCAGCTACAAGACGTTTTGATCATGTCCTTCTAGACTCGGTTCGCCCCTTACCTTATTCCAGAGGTTTCACATATATTTTTACTTGTATTGGCCGCTTCACACGATGGCTTGAGCCGATCCCGATTCTAGACATCACCGCTGCCACTGTGGCCGAAGCTTTCGTCAGAGACTGGGTTGCCCGTTTCGGAACCCATCGGTGGTCACTGCAGATCGCAGCCGGCAGTTCGAGTCCCACCTCTTCGCCGACATCCTGCGAGTCCTCGGCGTAACCCGTATTCGCACAACAGCATACCATCCAGCTGCAAACTGAATGGTTGAACGCTTTGAAAAACAGCTCAAAACATCACTACATGCCCACAACTCTATTCCCTGGACCGAGACTCTTCCTGTGGTTCTTCTAGAAATTCGTTCCACGATAAAAGTTGACATGGGAGTCTCTGCAGTTGAGCTTGTTTATGGCACTGCGCTACGTCTACCAGGTGAATTCCTTCACTTTACATCACATGACTCTTCTCCTTCTTTAACTTATGATTTCACAAGCTATACTCACCACCTCAGGGAACACTTCCAACAAATTCGACCTCGTCCGCCACGAGAAGCTAACAATCGCCCTACCTGTATAAAACCAGACCTTGACACCTGTACCCACGTTTTCGTGCGAATAGACAGGCCAAAGAAACCGCTTGAACAACCCTACCAAAGCTCATTCAAGGTCATCAACCGTAATCTCAAATTCTTCACCATCGACATCAATGACCGCCAAGAGAGAATATCAACGATAGACTAAAAGCACGCTATACGAATGAACCCACCCCAAATTTCATCTTCAGGACAAGGGGAACACCCAGTGGGCTCCAGTCACCACGCGACGTGAAAAACAACTTGCATGTACTTTGGGATCGGCGGAACTTCTGATTTTAATTTTATCAAACTTCGTTTCTGCAGAGGGGGAATATCTGTAGCGGCGGCTGAAGCGGAGAAAGAAGAGAGCTCACGAAGGAGATCTTCACGAGCCAGGGACAGAACAGAGCGTCTGTAATGCCAGTGGCACTACCTAAGGGAATAAACCATATTTATAGGAAGACGCCTCCACACAAACATACTTCTAATTTACTCCCCTACTCGAGGGCTGTCCGTTGATAATAGACCGATCTCACCAGCAAGTTTGACTACGCCACCGCTGCCACGGTGCATCGAGGAAACTTTAGTCTTTCTGCACGTGCGACAACCTCGCTGGAGCACTGCGCGTGTTAAGTACGAGATGGCATGAGCCCTCTCGTGCAATGCCGTTTGCCTCCTGTGAACTAAAGTTATGGCGGCGTCACGCATGCGTCGAACGCTTGGTGAGTTCGGTCTATAGGGGGCATTCACTGGACGCCATATTTGAGGTCAATGTTTAGAGCGCATGCTCAGAACGAGCTTACATTAATAGCCTGCTAAGACCGGCAATCTTGATGGTGTGGAATGCACGTTGCAAAAGAACTGTGGAAGCTCGCCGTCAGCACGCGCTCAGCAACCACGCACACAGATATGGCCGCCAGTGAATACTCCCTATTCTCATCCCTTCTACAACGAACACCGTCTGTTTTGTACGACGTATGTGCAGTGTGAGTCCGATTTAAAAGTATAAGCCTCTTCCTCTGCAGGGAGTGAACCATTATAAGCGATAACAATCAAGGGCGCGCGACTTCGTGTCTCGAAACAAAAACATAAAGCGAAAGAAAAGCAGTTTTTCATTCGAACCTTAATATTTCTCGCAGAAAGCAGTTTCCGGAACGACTCGGCATCGGTCGCAAGGTCCCCGCCTCTCTTGGCGCGGCCTAAGGACATGGGACATGAACCCGCCGCCAAACGCCCGGAGTATATATTTTATGCAGCCCGGCCCGACCCCGGGGTCCGAGTTTAACGATCCGCGCGAAGCTAAGACTCTTTCGAAGGAGGTCCTCTCGGCTGACCCCTCGTCGCGGACCCGGCGGACCGGGGGCCTGAATCACTACGACCGATATATATCTCTCTCCGCAGCGGTGCGACGCCGTAAAACGCGAAAATCTGCAGAGGCGAGTACTGGGCCGTTTTGCTCGGAGCCATTAGGTCCGACGAGGGCGGCCATCGAGGGCGTCGTTCGCAACCGCCGGCCGTTTGGAATTTGTCGAAAAGTCGCCGCGATGTCACGAAGCAGACTTCCCGCTATCACGCATATAGGTCAAATTTGTTTTGGGGTAGGACGCAACAGGCGCCAAAAGGACGAAGACCCAACAGGGAGGCGCACAAACGAGACTGTGTCTTCCTGTTGTGTCTTTGTCCTTTGGCGCTCTTGCTTACTACAGGGAGCCGCCTACTGACCCGATCCTTCATCAGAGATGTTCATCGACAACGTGTAGTGGCGATTAGTGATTTCGGTTGTATCAATCGCTTCCTGTGGCTATTCTCTTGTATTTGCACAGCAGTTGAAAACTAGAGGTCCATACTATCATAATAAAATGTTGGGAATACCACAAAAAACATCTTAGATGAAAAAAAAAAGAAAAACAAAAAGAAACCTACTTGCACAGAACTATTTGGTTCTTTAGTTCGGTGCCGCCGTCACATGAAGAACCCTAGTCCCGCTCTCACGCGTAGGTCAATATACTTTTAATAAAATGAATATTTTGTTCCCATATTCAGGGACTGGCTACTTCAAACTTAAGAACAGGATGCATGACGTGTGAACATAAATTACGAAATCTGTACGTAATAAATAATGCACACACGTCTAGCAATTATAAGAACTTACACAATGAGAGAGTACCCGATAAAAACATACAACTCTAGAACATTCGTCTTCTATCTGCGTGTCTCCTTGTTGTGTCCTCGTCGTTTGGCGCTGCAATTGCGTCATACTATGAATCAACAACTCGCTTGAGCCTCCATCTTGTTTTAATCATCGGCTTCGAGTGGTTGTTGCAATTGAGTTTCGTGGCATCAGTCGCGTCTTGTGGGATATATCTGCCCATCCTCTTGTTTGTGAAGAGCAGGCGAATGCTGAAGGTCCACGGTACTAAAATGAAACACTAGAAAGAACACAAACACGACATCTTATAACATAAAAAAAATTCCACCAAGCAATATTCATTTCCATATATAGTCTGCGGCAAGCTAAGAGTAAAGTTGAAGCTCCTCCTACCCCTTTCCATTTGAGCAATGCGAAAGCTGGAGAGGAGGCGACCTCCTCTCCAGCGTTCGCTCTGCTAAAGTTGAAAGATATGCTAGGAGCTTCCACTCTGCCACCGACTATAGCCGGTGACAGATTAAAGGCCTGTTCACATGCAGCGACGCACGCGTAGCGCTTACCTCGCTAAGCGCGTGACGGAGCGTTCACCAGCTTTGTATCTCACCGAAACTGTTGCTCATGGCAGACGATGAGCGACGGCACGTGAGGGCGCTACATTAGTCTTCCGCATGTGAACCGACCTAAAGGCCTATTCACCTGGCGGAGCACTACAAGCGTAGCGCAACCTGCTAAGCGCGTGCTGACGGCAGCGTTCACCAGCTTTGTATCTCACCGTCAAAACTGTTGCTCATGGCAGACGATAAGTAGCTGACGGCACGTGAGGAGCGCTACATAAGCGCTTCGCTGCATGTGGGAACCGACCTTAAGAGTTCAGGGGAAGCTAGGGCGTGCACCAGATGCAGAAAGGGGGCTTCACAATCAGAAGCCGAAAATAATCCCTTAGCGGTGCTAGCCAGAAACAGTTTTAATACATTTGTAAGAGTTAAATGCTGTACATCTTAATGGTTAAAAATATCATGCATGTAATGCTTCGATTATGATAATGCAAAAAGATGTAAGAAACGAATGTGATGAGTGTGCCATTGCCACGAGGGCGGACGCTCTCGTGGCAGTGGCACGAGAGTGTCTGCAGTGGCAGTGGCGGATGCTCTCGTGGCTGCTTTCCTTGACGTACAGCTCAAATAAACACAGTATGGATTATGTAGTACCTACAAATTATGTTTCCTGTGTCTCTAAAGCCGCGCAAACAAACTGCGAAAAACAAAAACAAGAAAGAG
Source organism: Ixodes ricinus (assembly GCA_037355805.1). NCBI lineage: Eukaryota > Metazoa > Arthropoda > Arachnida > Ixodida > Ixodidae > Ixodes > Ixodes ricinus. Next base: position 10,323 of record JAZHYW010062397.1, on the reverse strand, counting down.
AAAAGAAAACAGGCGATCGGAATTCCAAGTTCGACGCCTGCTTGACCATCTTCGCGATTGATTTTTGTTTGCTCTGTCTGCTTCCGACAACATGAAAAACGTACAGGAGGACACTTAAGGCTGTTTAGGTGTAGGAATGCGAGAGCATTATAGTCCCGTGGGCGAAATGTGGGCAAACGTGGGCAAACATGGGCGGCCACGTTTGCTTACGGAAGGCGCCGTAGATGTAGACGCTGCTGCCGATGTCGAGGCCGTAGATGTAAACGCGGTCGACCCACAGTCCATCGCACGGAGCACACAACGAGTACAGATGAAGTCCGAAGCGCACCTTTTGCACACGGCGCTTCGGCGATGACATCAGGCTCCTGCACTTGAGCGTGAGCGTGAGCGGTGCGTGCTTGATGACGTATTTTTATCGCCATCTTTCGGGCACAACGACACCGTTTTTTCGCGTAATAAAACAAAAAAACTGTCGCCCTAAAAAAAATTTGCGTTAGAAGTTTTGTTGTTTCGAAATCTAGCGGTTTGGTCAATTGTCAAGCCTCCGAAGCCACGAAGACGACCAACTTGGTCGTGGTCAGTGCGATAACACGAAGCCATGGATCACTGGGTCCTGTTCCGTAGGCCGCGACTCCACTGTTATTGTTCACGCTGTTGTCGCGCTGATTGAGTTTAATTTTAAAAGGTACAACGAAAAAATTAGGTCAAAAGCAACCCTAAACTCTTGTTTTTATTAGGGAATTATAGATGAATTGTGAACGATACACCTCAACCTAAAGGGTGTCTCAAATAGCGGCCATGCTCTTTAAAATGACCGCAAAAATTGCTTTCTTATCCTATCGCGCTACGACTTTGTGCAGCATTGCCCACAGGCGGTGCCTTTTTGCTATAAAATATGCAAAGAGCTAACTTACCTGAAGAAGTAAAAAAAGAAAAGAAAAAGGCTTAACTCCGATGGAAACGCAGCGAAGCCACCGGTCTTCAAACAGTAAGGCGCAATATTGTTTGAAGACCGGTAGCTACACTGTGTTTCCATAAAATGTAAGTTTTTTTCTTGTTTTACTTTTTCTTCAGGTAAGTTCGCTCTTTGCAAATTTTATAGAAAAAGTGCACCACCTGTGGGCAACGCTGCACAAAATCGTAGCGCGATAGGTTAAGAAACCGATTTTTCGGCTGATTTAAAGAGCCTGAACGCTATTTGAGCCACCCTGTAGATGCTACCAAAGAAGCGCAGAAGCGGTCACGTGATCCTGGCCACTGCGTCACAACGAGGAGCCGTCAGTGGCACCGCTCTATCTTATCGGGGCTAATGCAGGTACGTACACGCAGCACGCGCTAGCCTTATTAGTGTAAAAGACTTGAAGTGAATGATCAAATTTAGGAATTTAACGCAGCAGCAAAGTTCCATTTGTTTTAGGTTTTTGCTTTATTGCTGCAGACGACAGAACGCGCAGCGACTGTAACAACATTCGCAGCATGCTCCTTCGTGCTTTGATAAGAGCAAAGAGGAATGTTGAAAATTGCAACGCGCCACTGCAAAACGAACATGCTATATTCCGGTCTATAAATCGCACCCCTATACGCGGGTGTTAAAAAAAAAAAACAGGTTGGTATATAAATCTATATAAATCGTATCGCACCTTTGTATAAGTCGCACTTGTACAAAGTGCGGCCGTAATGACTAACAGATTTGGCGTGCCTTACAAAATTTTAATTCCAAGCGTGCATACGTGAAATCGGGCACGCAAACGTAGTTTCTTTCTTTCTTTATTCCTTCTTTTCCCGATCGGGTCGGGAGGTGGGCAGAGACTAAAGGCGTGATGCCTGACGAGGTCTCTGCCCCCTTTACAGTTCTAACACAGCAGTGTAGGGTACATAGATTTTTAAACACGAAAAATAGAGAGAATAAGCTATAAAATTCTATACAACTCAGAAACAAAAAAACAGGATCAATCAATTATCCCACTATAGATTTTTCAGCAAACAAAGATAAAAAACAAATTAGTCAGAAACATGTTTTAACAATTCAAAAGCGAAATATGGACATGATTTAATAAGTACACAATACGTACACACATATCAGAACGCAATGTCACTGCCCACCAGAAGTGTCTTTAGTCTTTTTTTGAATTGGAGTATATTGCAGTTAAAATCAATTAGATCTTCTGTATTATTCAAAATTTTTGCGACTTGGAAGCTTGTTGTTTGTTTTCCATAATTGGTACGTATTTTTGGAGGTCGTCTGATTCTATGTCTAAGTGTGTGATAGGTTGTGTTTTCTGGCGGAATTGCGAAGAGTTTTTTTGTGTGTATTATTTGTAACAATTTAAAATAATAAATTTGATTAACTTTAAGTAGGCCATATTTGCTGAATAGCGGTTCAGTTGGGAGATCTTGAGGCTTACCTTTATAATTTTCAAATAGTCGTAGAATTTTTTTTTGTAAGATGATCAACCTATTATAATTGGTTACCGATGTCGTGCCCCAGACTAAAATGCAATAACACAGTTTAGAGTAAAATAAAGCGTAATATATATTCTTTTTTAGCCACAAAGGTATGAGATTTCTTATTTTATAAATACATCCAATGGCTCGGGATAGCTCAGAGCTCAGCTTATTTATGTGCGTGTTCCAACTTAACTCCCGATTGAACCACACACCAAGAAATTTTTGTTCAGTAACCTCCTCTATAATTTTATTTTCGAAATATATTGCCATCTTAGTGTTGTCGCACCTATTAACGGGAGTAAAAATTATATATTTTGTTTTTTTTTACGTTTAGTTGTAATTTATTATTTTGAAGCCACACTGATAGATTGTCCAGATAATTATTTGTCATAGATTCTAAAGACGCTTTAGAAGTTGAAGCGAAAAACGCGTTAGTGTCGTCTGCGTACATGACAAGCTCAGGGGATCCCAAAATATTAGTGATATCATTCACATAAAGAAGAAATAAGAGGGGCCCAAAATAGACCCTTGCGGAACACCGTACTTTATTTTGAGTGTATTAGAAGAATTGTTGTTAATATAAACATACTGCATGCGATTTTGGAGGTAGTTTTTTATTAAAGTCAAAGCAACCCCACGTATGCCGTACCTTTGAAGCTTAGTTAGTAATATGTCATGCTGGATCGTATCGAAGGCCTTTCTAAAATCTAGGAATAAGCCTAAAGTGTATAATCTATTTTCAATATTGTTTATTATCTTATCCTTTACTTCTACAAGTGCCTGCTCTGCAGATTTAGATTTTTGAAAGCCATATTGACATTTGTTTAATACATTGTGTCTGGACAAAAATTTGTCTAGTCTAGAATTTATAACCCCTTCAAATATTTTTGAGAAAATTGGCAAAACCGAGATTGGTCTATAATTCTGTAGAAGGTGTTCCCCGCCACCCTTGTAAATTGGAGTAACTCTTGCAATTTTGAGTTCGTTAGGAAATATTCCGGTTTCTAGAGTACGATTGATTAGATGCGACAATATATAAGATATTTGTTGGGAGACATATTTGACAGGCCTTGGCTTAAAGTCGTCTACGCCAGCTGCGGTATTATTTTTAATTTTATTTATAAGCCCTTCTACTTCATATGGCGTAGTTGGTAACAGCATTATTGTGTGTGATAAGGAAGTCATTGCGTCTGTGACACAGCATTGCGAAGTATCTTCGTGTTCTGGTGGTGAACCAACGTCAACAAAATGCATATTCATTAGATTCGCCATTTCTTGTCCACTCACGTTCCTGCCGTTGATAGCGACACTTTGCGTTCTTTGCACGCGTCTTTTCCTATCAGTAATTTCGTTCACAGTTTCCCATATCTTTCTAGGGTCATTGTATACCCTTGAAAATATATTTTGATAATATTCGGATTTGGCCTTTTTAAGATCGGAGTTCAATTTATTCCTTGTTTTTTTAAAGTCGATGAGAAGATTTTAAATCCTACATTTAATAAAATTATGGTACATGCTATCTTTTATTTTAATACGTCTGTATAAGTCATTTGTAATCCAAGGTTTTCGTACATTTTTTTGACGACTATTTACCTGAATAAGTGGAAAAGCAACGTCATAACAAAGCTTAAATTTATTTGAAAAAAGTGCATATGCAAGGTTGGGGTCACGTTCCGAAAGGACGTTCTCCCAGTTTGTTTGCTCAAGCAGGACAAAAAAAGTTTCCAGTGATTCTTCATTTATGCGTCGGTAAGAGTAAATATCGCGTTTCGGTGTATTTTTGCCACGAAAGAAAGATGTCAGACAGAAAACTGGCATGTGGTCGCTTATATTTTGTGTAAATACGCCGGATATGGCTTCCCTTTCTGGAGTCTGGCTTTCGCAAGACTTTATGCCTACTTTTTTCGGAGCTAAAGTCAGACGTGGTAAAATATTAAAAATAGAGCGAATACAACGACCGCGCATTTTTTATGCCCTATACCCGATGTTCGTCGTCCGCACACTTGTTTGAGAGCTTGCTCTCAGGTGGTCATTGTTCGTATATTTCGTTAAAAATATTATTCATCGCGATTATCTTGCTCATCTCCAGCCTCTGCTATTGGTTTCTATCGTTTTTGCGTTCAGCAAGCCACCCGGGAGCGAGCTCATAAACCAGTGTGCAGACGACAAACGGGCTGGTATAGGGGATAGGAAATACACGGCATCCGATTTTGCTTCATTTTTAATCATCCCTATCTCAAAAACGAGCTCTAAAAAAACAACGGCTTTTTAGTGAATTTCCTTTCGTGCGCCCAGTTTCGGGTATTTACGTTTGGAAGTCATATTTTGCAAGGCGTACCAAATACTGTAGTCCTCACGGCCGCACCCTGCATATTTGTACGCACGGCGCGGCAAAACTGCATTCATAATCCTGCATATTTGTATAGTGATTGTGACATATGTTCAAACGTTTTGCCAGTTTCAACGTTCTCGTCAACGAATCGAAGACGAAATATGACCCCCCCCCCCCCGGCCTCTAATTTGCACGTACTTGAAATACAAAACGCATATAGGTCGCACTGTTGTATAAAACGCACCAACAAAAGTTTACAAAGAAAAAATAAACGCAACTTCTACAGTGGCCATTAGTGTACTTAGTCTTCCGTCGGCTCTCATTCCTCGCGTTTCTGGACCCTTCCTTCACTCTCTTTTAGATCCCTTCTTCGGCGACCCCCGATGTCAGCTTGTCAGGGCTCACAGCCTGCCGCTATCCACTCCAGTCCGTGCAACCCTTCGGCAAGGATCGATCTCGGGGGTCACAACCCTCGGGTCTGCAGCGCGAACGTTCCCTTGACGTGGCGTTAGGTCGTAAACGTCGCGCGCACATGTGTGAAGCCTCAATCGCCAACGGCGTAAAATCTGTATTTTATGCGGACGCGTCCTGCGCGGTGCGAAGTCGGTTTTCTTAGAGGTTGCCAGTTCCAGAAGGTGCTTGGTGTCCCGTGAGGGAAACTAAACATTCAAACCGCTTAAACAATTTTGTTTGTTTTGTCGATGCATGCACGTTAGATTGTTTAGAGGAGAGTTCGCACTTTTTTCTTGGCTTCAAAAAATATATTATTATTTCGTGTGAAATCAAAAATGGAGGACGCTTTTATGTTTTTCGACCCCTCCTCATTGGAAAAAGCAAAATTTCATATATGATTTGTTAAATAACCCTAGCAGAACCTATATAAATTTTACAGGGCTATAGTGCTCACCAGTTCGGAGCACGTGGAGCGAAAGCTCGCGCTGCAGAACCCAGGATCCTGGGTTCAATCCCCCTGCCCGTTTCGATCTGGACGAGCATCGTACCGGCGTGCGGTCGTGTATCACTACTGCGTGGTGCACGTTAAAAACCCCAGGCTAGCGGTTGTACTGCACTGGCTAAATTTCTCATCCACAGCTGGAAGACTCGTCGCCCGTTGAGGCAGACCGAGTTCTAGGCTGTATAAACATACACACAACCACCAATTTTTCGGAGGATAAGACGCAGTAGATAAGACGCGTGAGGAAAACAAGAACGACGGGAACGCGACAGCGCCGATCAGAGCCCTGGCGCCAGTTCGCAGCAAAAAGAAAACCAATGTGGCAAAGCGAGCCTCTGCTTTCTTTTCTTTTATTTTTGGCCGATCCCTCTTACGCTATTTCTTGGGGAATGCAGGAACGCGGTCGTCGCACGGAGCAGAGCACCACTTTATGTATGCACACGTGATGTTTTACTCCCGCCGGGGGTAAGACCGAGCCGATCGAGGAGGAGGTTCGGCTGGCACTGGTGTTCAATAAGTGAGGACACAAACGCTGCGTCAGCGTTGGACCGGCAGTCGGCCCGCCGACTTCCGTTGCGTGGCGCCTATCAGGATATGGTTACGTGCAAGCCATATAACACATTCTGAGTTAAACGCTCTTTAATTCATTTATTTATTTATTAATTCATTCATTTATTGTACCCTTAAAGGCACCTCTTTCGGGGGCATAACATAAAAAGCGGGGGGGGGGGGGGAGTATACACGTCAAAAAAATGTTCTACCACAAACACAATGTTAATAGGTGGATGCCAGCTAACAGTGCTGACATATTAAGAAAATAAACAATAACAACAACAGAAATGAAATGGTAAGCACAAAAGCAGTGGCGAAAAAAGCTAGATTTAAGTTATAAGCCAATAAATTATTAACGCGACCCATTAGTTGAAATAGGCGGACATTAAGAAAACGAGTTGGGGTAATTTAGTACAACTATTTGAAATGGCAGGTCATTCCAATATATAACAGTCTGGGAAAAAAAAAAAAAAAAGCTCGATTAAAATATTTAGCGTTTCCGCTGAGTCGCTACACATGGCAATGATGATTTAGTGGTGATGATGCTCTGTTAGGCGGTAGCAGTACCGAAGAATGAAGAGTTGGGTAATAATAATACGTTTTATGGAAAAACTTAAACGTGATATTTTACGACGTACGGTGAGAGTTTGGACATCGCAGTTGGCGTTTAAGAGAAGCGACACTTTAGAATACATCTTCCTGCTCGGTTCTGGACAAACTCAAGATGGTTAAGGGGGATTCAACCGCTCGTCACTCAATGGGCAGATTTCGCTACACAAACCTGAGTTTCAGGAATGCACGATAGTATTCATTCTTTTGGAGGTTACTTATGATAACGTAATGAAGGTTGTACGGCCCTTGGATTTTTCCTTTAGAGCGCTGGAGATTTTTAATAAAATCCAGAAATATGACCATTTTGACTGTTTTTAGCGCGTTTTGAGGCATTTTTGAAAATACAATTATTTAGAAGACAAACGTGACAAAACGCTTGGCCGTACGTACTAGGGGTGCCTCTAATCTTAATTTTAAGACCATGACGAGAAAGCAAAATATTGTTGTATTTGCGTATTTGTGTAAATAAAATCACCCTGTTAATTTTATTTCCAACTTGTTAAACGAGATGGCGACACTAGTACTAAATGCCTCAAACCGGCGATTTTCTTGCTGTTGCTGTTGTTGTTTTTCTCTCGAGCTCGAATTCGACCGCGATGTCTCGTTGCTCGTGGATCGGTAACACGTGTAGCGAAAGCTCACGCTGTAAAGCTCACTGATCGTGGATTCAATCCACCGCCTCTGCCCGTTTCAATCTGGATGAGCATCGTACCGGCGTGCTGTCATGTATCACTACTGCGTGATTCACGTTAAAGTCGTCAGACAAGCAGCGGTATACTGCTCTGTCTTTCATCTCCAACGAAGACACCAGATGCCCCAGAGCTGGCTAACTTCCCGCTGTATAAACATAGACACAACAGAATTACAGTTGATGGCTCCGAAAGGGCAAGGCCAAATAGCGGTTGAATCCCTTAGGGATTCAACCGCTATTTATTTGTACCCTTTTCCTCATAGATGGCGCAGAATTTTTCCGGAACAAACGAGTTGCATGTTCGCAGCTGCGCATGCAGGTCGGGCGCTCGAGGTGGGCTCGGGCCACGGGCTGTTCGCCGCCGATCTCGAGCTAGTTCTTCTTCGCTCTGCGTCCGCCGCTGCAGAAAGCAGCTAACAGGCGGCGCGAGATACGAGCCAGTACATATGTGGATTACAGTGGCTTACAAAACGTAGAATAAGCTCTGATTTCTCAATGACTTCGAAGTTCCATCCACGTTCAAAATTATTGAAAGCACAAGGTGCGGCGTTGCGGTCGTTTGGACCACCACATTTAAAACGTAAACGTTGTTTTGCAAAAAAAAAAAAAAAAAAGGTTTAACTTAAAGTTAGAAAACAAAAAAGAAATAAAGTGGCAGTTTTGCACTTCCTATGTCCTATATCGGCCTGCTCTTCGTCTGAATACTAATTTGCAAACCCGCTCCCAGGTTGTGTGGAGTAGAGTGCCTTCATGTGCGCTTCGCATAGAGTGATGCCAACTGCCTGTTTCCCTTTCCCACACCCTTCTCCCGCCACCATTTTGTTCCTCATTGTTTTCCCCGTGCGCCGGAAAGTGGCCTTTGTGTCCATCGGTCCTGCCCATGCCGAGTGAGCGAAAGATGCTACATCCTCGCTTGCCGTGGGTTCCATCGAAACGCTCTGCTTGCGCGAACTTGTGGACGATAAGAGTGCTTGCTTTCCAGGAGGCACGCTTACAAGCCCCACGGCATTATCGCCGTGAACTAAAACGGCGTGCTGGTTTGTCGGCTGAGAATAAGGTAGTTGCAAAGGGTGTGCATAACCCTAGTAACGCGCATCCCACTCGACAGGCTCAGACCTATACTTCGTTTCAGCTTTGATCCAGACGCAGCCGATGCTACAAGCGCGAGCTCAGAGCTTTCAGCGTCCCTGCCAAGCACGCGCGCTCGTGCAATGCACAGACACTGCTTAGAGCTCCACGCTCGCGCTCATGGCATCGGCTTCGTCTCGTACCCAAGCTGAAACAAAGTATAGTGTGGAATAAAGCCCATCTCGACCTCGCAAAAGCTGGCGCCAATCATTTTTGCGGAGATGCTCGAGACACGTGCCGCGCGCCACTTTCTGGGAAGAACTAGAGCCACTAAATGAGCTGCGCTTAGAGTATCGGCACTCTGTTCCCCAACATTGTTGTGGGCGCCGACATTTTGGTGCTTGTGCAGAGTAGACGCAACTGCCGATCGCCATGATTCAAAAGTGCGACTTCCTCAGCATTAGATTTGGTGTTAGGAAGCTCATATAATATGGCTCTGCTATGCCGCGAACTGTTTAAACATTTGCGGAGGACGGAAAAGCGTTTCCTGTGATTTCAGATAAATCTTCAGATAACTGGCAACCATGATTTTAAGCCACAATATGAACAAGTGTCGTTACTCTGAAGCGTAACTTATCTAGTGCGCGTCGAGTCAAAAGCAACAATATAGAAGAACATGGCGTCTGAAATCTAGCTCAGTGCTGCGCTGTTCCGCCATGATCTTCCCTAGTGCCACTAAATAAGCTACGCTTTAAGGTAACGCCACTTGTCCATAGTGTGCCTTAAAATCATGGCTGCCAGTTATCTGAAAGTTTATTTGAAATCATAGGAAACGTTTTTACGTCCTCCACAAATGTTTAAACGCTCCGCGACAGAGCAAAGCAATATTACATGAGCTTCCTAACACCGAATCTAATGCTGAGGCAGTCGAGCTTTTGAATCATGACGATCGCCATGTTGCGTCTGCTCTGTACAAGCACCAAGATGGCGGCGCCCACAGCAATATTGGGGTACAGAGTGCCGACCCTAAGCATAGTTCATTTAGTGGCGAGGTCCACACTTCTGCACGTCCAGAGGTGTGAACCTGGTCGACGAGGTCCACACTTCTGCGCGTCGAGCCAAAGTAACAAGAAGCAACCGTTTCCCACCCGTGAACTGTACCAAGGAGTTCTCTGTCCAAGCAAGTGGCGCGGTTCTACTACTCGTCCACAATCGCGCGCCAAGTGCACAGCAGCTGACAACATTGGCAACGGGTATGGCAAGAAAGGACACTTTCCGTCTGTCTGCCTGTCAGCGAAAAAGAACCACTCAAATACACAAAGCCATGTTGCACTCGAGTCATCCTCGTAAATTCCATAAGTTGAAGGTGCTGCCAGCAAGTGCAGACTAAATTCATTTGATAAAATCACGCTTCCACAACAATGGTAGGCGGTATACGCCTACCATTGTTGTGGCAAACGCACAACAGATGTGCGAGGAGTGGGTGCTCCGCTGCCATTCGCTTCCAAGGGCCGCTCATTTCAGTACTGCGCCGCCAACTGCTTCCGAGGGCCGCTCGAGACACGGGCCTCGTGCACTGGCGCATTTGACGCCACTTGCAAGACAAACGCAAACACATCGAAGGGCTTCGGTCCAGACCACGGTCCACAGATAAAGAAAAATCGA